>NIUQ01003732.1:0-16241 GCA_002796945.1 Plectus sambesii
CTTCTGATGGTTGAGTAGCTGCTGGAAGAATTCTTGCCATCGCTGGAGGCGCTCAGTGTCTGAGCGGACAAATGATCCATCAGTCTTGCGGATGTTGTCGCTGATGGGCTTTGTCTTGCCACTTAGCCGCCGGAGGGTGGTGTACAGTGTCCAAAACTCATTCTTTTGTTGGGCTTCTTCCATGTCAGTGGCGACTCTGTTCCAATAGGCTTCTCATTCAGCCTTCAGTTGTTGACAGATTTCTAGGCTTAGTTCTCGATACCATGTGAAGTTGACAAGCTTGGCTTGTTTCCTTTGATCGATCAGGTCAAGGCTACTGTCTGATATCCATGTCTGTGTTCTTTGGCGTACGTTTGGGCACAACTTGGTGGCACAAGCATTGATGGCGTTGGAGATTTGTTGTTCCTCTTCATCCACTTTGTCCATAGTGTCCAGTATGCTGAAGCGATTTGACAGGGCTATCTGGAACTCCTTCTTTAGTGCTGGCTCCAGAAGCTTTGACCAATCATATCTCTTTGTTGGTGTAGTTTTTGGCTTGGCTCATGTGGGTTTGAGTTGGATGCAGGCACAAACTAGGTGGTGGTCAGATCAACAGTCAGCACTACACATTGTGCGCACATCCTTGAGGGAGGAATGGAAATGGCTGTTGATCAATACATAGTCCAGGACTGACGTGTCCTTCCCATTTGGTGCCCGCCAGGTAATCTGGTGTTTGCACGGGTGCTGGAAAAGGCTATTGCCAATCAGTAGTCCATTTGCTGTGGCAAAGGACAGGAGATGCAGACCATTGTTGTTGGTGTCGCCTCGGCCGAAATTGCCAAGTGTCATTTCCCATCCAGTCCGGCTTGCACCAACGTGCGCGTTGAAATCGCCAGCCAACAGGATCAGATCTTTCTTTGGTATGGTGTCAACAGTATCCTGTAGTTTGGTGTAGAAGTTGTCCTTTGCATCATCCGCACTGACTTCTGTGGGGGCGTAGACAGCAATGATGTGTGTCGTAATTGTGCCTGTCAGCATCAGGATGGCTAGGTGGCTTGATAGTGGTTAGAAGCACAACACCCTCTTGGTCATCTTGCTGTTGAGTGCAAATCCTATACCTTCAGAGTGTTTGTCACCACCGGAGTAGAATAACGTCATGGTTTCATCGCTGTCAGGAAGTTGAACTTGCTTTGAACCAGAGCCAGTGAGTCATAGTTCAGAAAGTGCAGCAATGGAGATCTTGCAACATGCTAGTTCTCTGGCGATGGTTTCCTGCTGGCCCACGTGGTGACCTGTGTGCACGTTTCATGTGGCTAGTCGAATGTCCGTTTTAGGCATGAAGAGTCATTTTGCTGCTGTCGTTTTCGTTCTTGAGGGGTCAGTAGCTAACTGGTCACCAGCACCCTGACTAGTAAATGCTGGTGCATTGGCTGCCCTGGATGCGGTAGCGGTAGTTGTGAATATAGGGTTTGGTAGTGTAGTGAACCAGGGTTTTGGTTGATCAGACCTATCCCAGTTCACTGATGTGAGGGATTTGGCTTGAGGGATGAGACTGGATATTCTGGAGGGGTGAGTCCGGCAATCTTCTGACTCAGGCTGTGATAGCCGTGAGTTCTATGGGTTAGGTAGCTCATCGTGGTTACTGTAGTCAAGTTTCAACAGAGGGCAGGGTTTCAGTACAGGTTTATTCACAGAGCGACGAGTATACAAGGTAGCAGCAGGTACACTAATTTTCACACCCCTCTTTCACACTTTTGCATCACTATTTATGCTACTTATTACGCTAAAAATAGGACAAAGGAACCGGTCTTGGCTCCATAGTTTGTGCTGCTAGAGATCATTATCTATGGAATTTACCCCTAAAGCACATTGTAAACTTGTTATTATATGTATCCGTCATCGATAAAATTTGCAACAGTTATCAATCATCCAGGTGCATCTTACCGTACCTGGGTGCACTACAGTAGCATTTGGTTTCCTGCCTGTTGTTACGGTCCCTCGGCAGGGGACCAACCCTCCTCCTTTCTCACCCAAGCTTGTGACCAACGATGGCGAAGTTGTCATTGGTCTGCTTTTGATATAGATGCAAGAAACGCATGAAGGCGCCAAATATTGCATCCCGTTTAAAGCCTGTAAAATGAGCTGATGTGATCGGACTCTTATGATTGAAGAACAAAAATTAAAGTTATGGAGAGCTCTGCAAGAAGCAACAAACCGCATTCAATTTGGTTGCGATTTACCAGAGTTATTCAAAGTCAAACCTGTGTCAACTGCTGCTGAGTCACCCGCCAAAACAGATTTTTGTTAAAGTAATGTATTAAGATTTAGAGAGGACATTTTAGAAATGTCTAGTTATATTATTGTCATAGTCTTCATCATGAAGGATCATGATAAAGGAGTGCGCGCGCTTTTTTCGCTCAATAAAGCACTAAGCTGACAATGTATGCATAGTTCATCTATCGTAAAATGTCTGCGACTTTAAAAAATTAAGATTATATACGTAATACAGTAGAAATCGCTTTGAAATTCCACATCGACCTGGCAAGAAAACTTTTTGCACTAATCCGGACATGATTCAATTCAAAAGTTGCACATGGAGCTTGCAAAACATGGGCACTTATCCGGTTTCCACTGTAGCTGCGTGTAATCGAAATACAAAGTTTCGAAAGAGCAAAAACACGGATGGTATATTGGATTCGAACGCAGCAGCTGAGATTTGAAAGCTAACAACTACTCTATTAACCCACCCTTCCATAATGTGCAATTAATATCAAACGGAAGTCTGATAACAGCTTGACAATAATATACTATGCGAAACGTGCTTTTGAAAAATGTCAGCGCTCTCGACGCTAATCGATAGAGGGAACAAAACATAGGGCCGGTTCCATAATCGTTTCGTAAGTCATTTTAAGTTATGTATTACTTAAGAGAGACTCTCTCTAAGCATCGAGTTTTTTGTTCAGATCCTTGGCACAATGAGCAAAAATTTGTCAGAGTTTGATGAAACTTTGCAGTCTGGGGTAATTCAGGCCGGGATTACCGAAAAACGCATCAGAATTTTTCGAAAATATTATCGTGTCGATATATGGCGTGAAATATAAATTAAATTAAATTAATACGGTAACGACATCAAAATTCCTGTTTCTGTATACCATTCGAAAGAAAATGATGAGCGAAATCTGAAACTGACTAGAATTTTGAAATTGGCGTAAAACTAAGAAAGTTATAATTGAAAGAAGAGATCGCATTTTTTCGTTTTTCAGTTTATCGAATTTTTCGGCAAGAACTTGGTCAGATGCCCTATGCAAAAGTTACCCTAGGAATACTCCCCTAACTCTGAGCTATCCAACGGTGCCATGAAATTGAAATTCGAATCATTGTAGATACCGCAATTTCTATCCAAAGTTGACCACATCCGATATTAGGGTAAAACAGCATATCAGAAATGATGAGAGAAGCCCAAAAAAGTGCTCAGTATTGAATTTAATGCAGAATTTAAAAAATTATGCAAGAAATTTATTAGCCATGTTTTCGCGTTTTAGTGTTTTTAACGTTTTAGTTTTTCGAATATCCGGGGAAAATTGTATGGATTTCCTAAACAAAAATGACCTCAACAGTATTGCCCTAGTTCTGGGCTATCTGGTGGTGTCATAAAAAGTAAGATTCATGTCCTGGAACAGTGTTCTATTCCAGCTCAAAGTTGACCTTATCCGCAGTTACGGTAATTCGTTTTTGCCGTAGTTTTCAATTGTCCAATTGCGAGCGTTGAATCGAATTAATGTCAGCTGAATTACTCTTTCTATGCAAGCACACTACTAGATAGCTTATAATACATGGTATAAAAGTAGAGTAACTGTACACGTGCATATTTGGAAGGGCTTCAACCAGAAATGGAAAAGAAACTCGAATTGAACATGCGTAGACTTCGGACTATATTCGCGATTCCTTTGGCACAAACGAATTACCGTAACTGCAGATAGAGTTAACTTTGGGCTGAAATAAAACATTGTTCCAGCATACGAATTTTAATTTTTTTGGCACCGTTGGATAGCCCAGAGTCAGAAGAACAATCCTAGGGTAACTTTCACTTAGGGCTTCCGACCAAGTTCTTGCCTACAAATACGAAAAACTAAAAAGTTTAAACACTCAAAAAATGCGAAAATGCGGTATTTTTCTTTCTTACAAAACTTTTTTAATTTTGCATTAAATTCAAAACTGAGCACTTTTCGGGCTTCTCTCATCATTTCCAAACGAATGGTATATTGATACATTGATTTTAGTCGCATCTTCACGAATTTCTGATAGCCTGTTTTACGGTAATCTTGGAGATTACCAACTTTGGATCAAAATTGCGGTATCTACAATGATTCAAATTTTAATTTTCATGGCACCGTTGGATAGCCCAGAGTCAGGGGAGTAACCTTAGGGTAACTTTTGCTTAGGAAATCCGTACATTTTTTTCGAGGAAAACTCGAAAAACTGAAAAGTGAAAAAATGCGATCTCTTCTTTCAATCATAACTTTCTTAATTTTGCACCAATTTTAAAATTCTGGTCAGCTTCAGATTCCTCTCTTCATTTTCTTTCGAATAGTGTGCAGAAACAAGCTTTTTGGTTTTGTCGTTATAGTTATCTGAGCAAGTTTGAATTTCCCGCCATATCTCGACACGAAAATATTTTCGAAAAATTCTGATGCTATTTTCGGATATCTTGACCTAAATTATCCCTGGAAAACAAATTTCATCAAAATCTGAGACCTTTTTGCAAACTGTGCCAAAAGAAACTTGATGCTTAGAGAAAGTCTGTCTTAAGCCCTTTATGAACCATAGCGCTGAGTATCCCTATGAATTGCTTAACTTTAGGAAACGATTATAAAACTTGCTCATAGTCTCTGATGTTTTAGGCAGTGAACTTTCACGTGATCCCACAATAGCAATCGGAATGAACGTTTTCATCCATTCCTCTTTCAATCGAGCTGCAGTTGAACAGGTTTACTGAGAATACGTGCTCACTCATTTCTCTGTGACGCTATTCAGCTTCACATTTTGAGCGTTTCTCAAGTTTAACCAAAAAGCGCTTTGCCAAATTCTGCGTTAATCAAGCAAATCAGAACTCCGTGCAACTTAGTGTCACCCATGCCTTTCATCAGACCGCACCAATTTTGTCTCTCGTGCAAACTGCAAAGCGAGTCCCTCTCAATTTCATTGGTCCACCAGATTTTTAATCGATAGTGCAACAATTCGTTCAAAACTGCTGCTTTGTCTGTCAAGTTTGAGCGCATTAGTTCGAGAATGCGATGCTTTTTGTCGCGCATTTGATGACACTTATGATCTTTCGATTTGCTCAGAACCTCGAATTCCGCATTTGAGACAATGGTAGCACTTTTGAAACTAATGGTAGCAGGTTTAAAGACCCGTCTTCGCCCTTCGAAACTCTGAGCGTCTTCCTCTCAGAGCCAGTTGGCAGCGTTGACGATACAACGAAGATCGCTTTTAGTTCGTTGAAAGTCGACTCTTCTTCAGAAAGAAAGAGAACTTATGAAAGAGTAAGAAAGAGTGAGTAAGAAAAAAAGAAGGAGAGAGAGAGAGAGAGAGAGAGAGAAAGGAGGAGAGAAAGTAGAAGAAGAGAGCGCGCGAGAAAGAGAGGGAAGAGAGCGCATGCGCGCGAGAGAAATATGACAAATGGATAGGAAAACAAAAACTTCAGCGCGCTGCGATATCCACGCCCCACCCCTCCTGACGTGATTGGCTACAAAACTGGCAATATCGATAACGTCTCGCAGGTCACAAAATGCATTATTATAAAGCGGTAAAAATGCACTGAAAAATACATTGTGAATTCTAATATCAATTAAAAGCCGAGGTGAATTCGGCATGTAGACGAAGGAGTACGAGCGTCTCTCAAACAGTTGCCATCTTTTTCAACGTAACGAATTACTTTGGCGATGCGTCAACCGTACCACCAACGATCAATCGACTGCTACCGTACCATATACAATACATATTGACTTCTTCGCTTAGGAACGTAAACCCTCTAAGCGATTTCGCTAATGCCACCGAAATTGTTCGATTAACTGTTTGCAGTTCCCGTCCCGATAAGTAGATCAATCGAGTGGAAATTAATGCCAAAATGGGCTCAGCTATCAAAACTTGTCGTGAAGAATGTTCTTCTGTTGTTAGTTGTTCCCTCTGTTTCATGGGTTATTCTATCCAGTACAGTTATAGAGGAAACAACTACATAATACGGTGGTTCATAGTGAGAGTGAGACAGCTAGGGTGAGCCGACTGTCTCCCTAAAGCTATTACAAGCGAGTAAAATTCTTTGGGTTTAATGAAAGAGAGCAGTAAGAAACGTGAGAATGGTTTCGTTGCGTGCGTCACACGATTTCCGCCATGACGTTTGCTCCATCACCAAAAACATCTACTTAATGAATACCGAATTCGCGACAGAACTAACGTTCCATATAAGTTAGCTCGTTAAACTCTCGAAAAGAAAAAACGTCAAGAGAAATCGTCAAAAGTGCAATTTTTGAAGCGATTTTCCCTGTGAATGAGCGAGATACGTAAACAAGAGCATTATGTGGAAAAAGGTTTCGATTGGTGGCGATTGTTAAACTTTGACGTGTACAAAATAAAAGCTTTCATTTCATGAAGGAGGGCTCGCGCATGTCACAGAATGCGACAACAATATTAGCGTTCATGTGACTCAATGTAACAAATACATTAAACTGTTTCTATAACGTCGGTCAAAGGAACGGCCAACGTTATGAAAGCAGTTGGTGCTCAGTGCGCAATTGAGTTGCCAATACAGAGCGCGAGAAGGCGAGGTACAAGAAAATGGCACTATGGCCCTCAAAGAGGGCGGACTTCTTCAAAGGAGTGATAATTAGCGTCAGTTGGGACAATGTATGCGTCGCTCTAATGGGCAGAGGAGATGCGGGTCATTTGATCTTTAAGCGATGCTGCACTAATTGCTTTAAGGCTGCTGTTGCTTTCTCTATTAAGTTTGAGCACATTAGTTCGAGAATGCGATGTTTTTTTCCACACATCTGATGGCATTTTTAGAGCAATTGAAACACTTTTAATTTGTTCAGAACTTCTACTTTCGATTAACTGATGCACATGGCATAATCAAATAGATCGATGACGCTGTCAACTCCGCAGGAATAGTCATTTGACCAGCATTTCTTAGTTAGCAGCGATCCATTCTTGATGCGACAGTGATTAATCGACTAGATTTGCATCATTTTTTGCATTAAGCATCCGCATGGTTGCGACTCGTTGCGAAGGTGACCACAATTCAGCGAAATTATCTATTATTCACAAAACTACAATTTTCGATGGCAAAATGATAGCAAAATCGAGCGAGAGGTATTCAGCAAATTTCCAATTTTTTGCAACAGATCTCCTCTCATTAGTTTTCTAATTCCTCGTTTCACTTTTGAGACAATTACGCTTTTGAGACAGCTTCACTTTTGCGACAGTTTCACTTTTGAGACAGTTTCGCTTTTGAGACAGGTTCACTTTTCACACGGTTTCGCTTTTGAGACTGATTCACTTTTCACACGTTCGACTATAATGGCACTTTTTAAGACCCTTCTTCGCCCTTCGAAACTCTGAGCGTCTTCCTCTCAGAGCCAGTTGGCAGCGTTGACGAAGCAGCAAAGATCGCTTTCAATTCGTTGAAAAGTCGATCTTTCTTCAGATAGAGAAAGTGAATGAGAGAAAGCAAATGAGAGCGAGAAAAGGTGCGAAAATGAGAGAAAGAGCAGAAGGAGAGAGCGAGAAGGAGAAAGAGTAGGAAAGCGAGGAGGAAAGAGAGCGCGCGAGCGGAGAGCGAGAAAGAAAGACATACCGGGAGAGAACGCGCACGCGAGCGAGAGGAATATGACAAATGAATAGGAAAGAACGGCAGCACGCCGTGACCCCATGCCTCCCACGTGATTAGCTCCAAAATTTGCAAAATCGACAATGCACCGCATGCCAGGAGGTCGATTGCAATAAATCGATTAAAATGCACAGCGAGAGGCGTGGTGTATTGTAATAACAATCGGAAGCCAACGTGCATACCGCATGTCTGCGAGGGCGCGCGAGGGGCTCCAATAGTTGATTTTATTACGTAACGGATTATTTTGGCAGACCGTAACTACACTAAAGCGTTAATTTATCAAATGCGAATTAAATTTTGCGCTTGCAACAAACAACAATATGAACTGAGAAAAATCGAATAGAGCCTGCGAAATTCTATTTCATTACATACAAAGTCGTACTTGTAGTCACGCACAGTTATTTCATCTTCAAAAGTCAAGCCCCTCGACGACAAACTAACAAACAACCGCTACTTACAGTACATATTGTTTTCGCTTCGAGACGTAATCACGCTCTCAGCGCTGTCGCTAAAAAAAGACTGATTGCAATCACCATCGCCAATCATTCAACCGAAAATTAATGCAGAAGTGTGCGAAACGATCAGAACTAACGTTCCATGCAACTCCGCTCTTTCAACTCTCAAAATGAAAAAAACGCAAGGAGAAAACGTCAAAACCGCGATTTTCGAAGCGAATTTCCCTTCGAAAAAGGGACGTACGATAAAAACGAATGCTTTCATTCGAATCAGCGACCCCGATAACCTCGCGAGCCGATCATTTTTAGCGCCTGCGAACGTCTGCTTCCATGCGAAAACATGGTGCCTACTTGTGCGCTCGCCTCACTTTTACCGATGAGAAGAAGGCTCGCGCAGAGCGCGAGAAAAAAACTCGCCCGGCAAAATTGGGCACTTTGATGGATTCCATGATACTTTTTTCGAAGAGCATCTCACCATGACATTCTTCATTTAGATCATTCAACCCATACCATTTTTTCAGTTCCTGATGGATTTTCAAGAATTTTTTTCCAAACCTTTGGCTATAACTCCTCTATCAGAATGATGCATCAGCTTGGCGAATAATTTTTGAACAAAAACTTGTAGGATCTCAAACAGGGCCCCAAGTGTAAGGCGATTTGGGACATGTTTTGAATTGTCATCCAGGTTCTATAGCGGCTTTCGAGTTGAAACTTCGCCTACATCAAGCTCGTCCCAGAGGACATCTCTAGTCTAAGTTTTGTCTTTGGGTGTTACTTATTTAAGAAATGAAAATAAAGCGCATTTTTTTGGAACACCCTATACATAGTGGTCAAAAAGTTCCTACAGGATTTTTCCGAGTATAAGCCCATAGGCTTGTATTAAGACTCGGCACTTATCATGTCTCTACCTTGTCCCCAAATATAAGCTCATAGGCTTATATTTGGAAAATTCAGTTACAGGGTGGCCTAATAAAACTCATAGTTAACTCGCATTTTGCGGAGAATGAGAATTACCGGGTTTTTCTGAGTATAAGCCCCGGGGCTTGTAATAAGAATTAGTACTTTTCGCGTCTCCACTTTGTCCCCAAATAGAAGCCCCGGAGCCTCTATTTGAAAAATTCAATTACATAACGCTTTTTGCAGTACCAATCATACTTGCATTTTGCGTCGTTTTTTATCTTTTAAATTAATCTTACACGCAAATAATGAAAGATCTATATGATTTTTGCAAATCCTGCTTAGAGAATATGGTATTTACATGTAAAATGCGATGAAATAATTTCATTTTACGCATTCATGGTGATCTTTTTTCGGCTCCAGATAGAAGCCCCAGGGCTTCTATTTGGAAAGCCAAACTGAATAGAAGCACAGTGGGGCTGCTATATGGGGGTGCTTCTAATTGGAAAAACCCGGTAGGCCAAAACGATCACATTGTTGGATAGCCCGTGGCCTAAACTTTTGATTGATGCAGTTGTTTTTTGGATCCGCCTCCTAGGGGGTCCGGGGTACCCCTAAAAACACGAATATTAGCGTGCTGGGGAGCTATTTGGGAAAACGATCGCCATTGAACACCCAGATGATGCTACTAGCTGTGCTATAGCTCATTTGACTCAGCGTACAGTCCTCTACAACATACCAAATACCATTTCCGTCGCTCAGTTACTGTAGGATTTATAGTATGCCAAAGTTGGAATAAAATGCACCTTTCTGAACCAGGTGAAAAATCAAAGCGAGTTTTCTCGTAATTAGGCTCAATACACGCAAATTTAAACGCGCTTTACGATTATTGCCGAATTGAGAGATTGAGGAGCGTCGGAGAGCTTTTAATTAGGTGGATCTTCCGAATAACTACCAGTAACATAAGTCTCACACTGAACAATCTTGCCTCAAGCGGTATTTCAACGATGATTGCTTAACAGAAAAAAGACAAAATGATATGATGATAAACAAAAGGAGAGCTCAAAATTGAGCCAGTTGTGCACAATAGACGTATCTACTGACATTAAATTCTAATCCTGGATGAAATTTGCATAGTTAAAAGCTTTCTGATGCTCCTCAATCCTCAATTCGGCAATAATCTTAAAAGCGCGTTGAAATTTGAGTGTTTATCTCAAGCCGGATTGCATTTTACCGTATTAAGTAAAGGATAATTGCACGCAAATTGATTCCTTACATGTCATAGCAAAGGGTTATTACTCGTTGATCGACCGCACTTTGGACGAATAGGTAATGTTCTTGATAGAGAAAACAATAAGCAAAGTTTTAAATGCTGAAAGCGAAATAATGAGCATTAAAAAGCAAAGGAAAAACGATTTACAATTTTTTACCCGATATGAAAAGGGGCATTTTTGGCCAACTTTGGCATATTATAACTCCTACAGTAACTGAGCGACGGAAATGGTATTTGGTATGTTGTAGAGGACTGTACGCTGAGTAAAATGAGCTATAGCACAGCTAGTAGCATCATCTGGGTGTTCAATGGCGATCGTTTTCCCAAATAGCTCTCCAGTAGGCTAATTTTGATACTTTTAAAGGTACCCCGGACCCCCTAGAAGGCGGTTCCATAAAATAATTGCACCAATCAACGTTTTAGGCCACAGGCTATCCAATGGTATAATCGTTTTGGCCTACTTTTCATTTTCCGCAAAATGCCTGAACAAAATTTGTTTTTGAGCCCCATGTAGTAAAAATCATGACAAATAGATCAATTTAATAATTCAAAAAAGATAATATATGTTATAAATAGCCTTATCAAAGACAAAAACCGCATTTGAATTAGTTGTGTTTTTGCGGAATTATAAGAAGTCAAACTTGTGATGTGATTTTTGTGCCACCCTGTCTGAATTTGCATAAATCTCTAATTTAATTTCATGTTAAATGGCGAAAAATGGACCAGTTTTAGAGATTAAACATAAAAAATCTAAGTTGGAAGTAGGGCCATCTTTAAAAACACCACTCCTAAAATGGTGCTCGCAGTGCAGCGCGTGAACCAATCAAACCCAGAAAGGAAATTTTTGACCACATGCTAAGATATGCTAAGATGCTACATGCTAAGATAGCTAAATGTTGTACATGTAATGATATAATGAAACATTTTGATTTCAGATAGGTTATAAAAGCATTGGATATAGTGTAACTTCTCTAAAAACAATGATGCGCAGTTCAATTGAAATTATTGAATATTTTCTTTCACTGAATAAAATTGCACCTCATCATAGCATAAGGGCAGGACACTCATTAAAGTTTAAAGATGTTCTTACGATCTCCTATAATGATAAGAGTGATGCCATCAAAAAAATCATCAACTGTATCAATATCAAAAAGGAGCAATACAAGTATAGTGACATGGCAGTAATAACTTTGAAATATCAAACAGATAATATTGAAAGTGCTCTAAAAAAAAAAGCAATTCGCACAAAGAACATTGAAGGTAGAGTTTCCGCAGTTGAAGGCAATGAAGCTGGAACTGAAGATGATGCTGATATACCTGCAATAACCATTCTCACGCCAACTCAGTCCAAATCATACGAATGGAAAATAGTCATTGTATGGATAAATTTGGAACATGAACAAACAGTATCACTTGCAGCAACAAGAGCATGCATTGAACTTATTATTCTTCAGCAGGAATCAATTGATAAACACACAAAAATACAAAATTCAAAAGCAAATGATATTATGCAGATAACAGGCAAACACGCATTTGAACAAGAAATGGTTTCAACAACAAATGATCAACAAACTAATGAAACATTAAATGTAAACAAAGACCAATACAAACCTTCCTCATATCCCTACATGAATGAAACAGAAGTTCCTTCTGTTCACAAAAATTTGAGCTTGTTTCAAAATAATTTCACAGAAAATGAACAACACATTCCTAATAACAGTAAATCAACTTCAAACCATATATCATCAAATAGAAAACATGAGAGTTCTGACGCCCTATTTGAATCAGAAGTAGAGTACAAAAACATACAAGATTACATAAGGTTTATAGAACAAACAATGATTACGCAATGCAGAATAGCTGCAGAACAAGATAATGCTGATGCTCAAAATAGCCTTGGAATGAGCTATGCTGAAGGGCAAGGTGTTCCACAATCTTATGAAGAAGCTGTCAAATGGTACAGAAAAGCTGCAGAACTAGGAGATGCTCAAGCGCAGAATAACCTTGGAATGAGTTATGCTGAAGGGCAAGGTGTTCCACAATCATATGAAGAAGCTGTCAAATGGTATAAAAAAGCTGCAGAAAAAGGTTATGCTTCAGCTCAATTTAATCTTGGAGTGAGCTATGCTGAAGGACGAGCTGTTCCACAATCTTATGAAGAAGCTACAAAATGGTACAGAATAGCCGCGGAACAAGGTAATGCAGATGCTCAAAATAATCTTGGAGTGAGTTATGCCAAAGGGCGAGCTGTTCCACAATCTTATGAAGAAGCTGTCAAATGGTGCAGAAAAGCTGCAGAGCAAGGCCTTGAAGAAGCTCAATTTACCCTTGGAATGAGCTATGCTAAAGGGCAAGGTGTTCCACAATCTTATGAAGAAGCAATAAAATGGTATAGAGAAGCAGCAGCACAAGGAAATGCTCTAGCTCAATTTCGCCTAGGAAAAATTTATGCTGAAGGGCAAGGTGTTCCGCAATGTAATGAAGAAGCTGTCAAATGGTTCAGAAAAGCTGCAGAAAATGGTAATATAAATGCAATATATAACCTTGCAGCGCATTATGCTGAAGGGTTAGGGGTTCCACAATCTGAGGATGAAGCTGGTGAATGGTTCAAAAAAGCTGCAGAACAAGGTAATGCAGAGGCTCAATATTTTCTGCAAAATATTATTGTTAATGATCATTATTCTCCAAGCTCTGAAGAAAAAATTCCGATTTGTAATAAAATAGTCCATGGAATAGTAAATCAGAGTGCGCAATTCCATCTTGGATTATTTTATGAAAAAGGCTATGGCGTCCCACAGTCATTTGAAGAAGCTGTCAAGTGGTATAGGAGAGCTGCAGATAAAGACTATGCAAAAGCTCAGTTAAACCTTGGAGTGTGTTATGCTGAAGGGCAAAGTGTTCCACAATCTTATGAAGAAGCTGTCAAATGGTATAAAAAAGCTGCAGAACAAGATAATGCAGAGGCTCAATCAAGCCTTGGAGCGAGTTATGCTAATGGACAAGGTGTTCCACAATCTTATGAAGAAGCTGTCAAATGGTACAGAAAAGCTGCAGAACAAGGTTATGCTCCAGCTCAATTTAACCTTGGAGTCAGTTACTCTTACGGGCAGGGTGTCACACATTCTTATGAAGAAGCTGTCAAATGGCACAGAAAAGCTGCAGAACAAGGTTATTCTCCAGCTCAGTATAACCTTGGATTATCATATGAAACGGGGTATGGCATCCAACAGTCATTTGAAGAAGCTGTTAAGTGGTACAGAAAAGCTGCAGAGCAAGGTCAGGTGAATGCTCAATTAAACCTCGGAGTGAGTTATGCTGAAGGGCAAGGTGTCCTGCAATGTAATGAAGAAGCTGTCAAGTGGTACAGAAAAGCAGCTGAACAAGGTGAGGCTAAAGCTCAATTTAACCTTGGAGTACATTATGATAAAGGAGAGGGTGTCACACAATCTTATGAAGAAGCTGTCAAGTGGTACAGAAAAGCTGCAGAATTAGGTCACGCTAATGCACAATATAATGTTGGAGTGCATTATGCTAAAGGGCAAGGCGTTCCATTTTCCTATGAAGAAGCTGTAAACTGGTACAGAAAAGCTACAGAGCAAGGTCATGTTTTAGCTCAATTTAACCTTGGAGTTAGTTACACTTATGAGCAGGGTGTCACACAATCTTATGAAGAAGCTGTTAAGTGGTACAGAAAAGCTGCAGGACAAGGTCAGGTGAATGCTCAATTTAACCTAGGAGTGAGTTATGCTAAAGGGCAGGGTGCCACACAATCTTATGAAGAAGCTATCAAATGGTACAGAAAAGCTGCAGAACAAGGTTTAGCTGATGCTCAATATAACCTTGGAGTGAGTTATACCGAAGGGAAAGGTGTTCCACAATCTAATGAAGAAGCTGTCAAATGGTACAGAAAAGCTGCAGAACAAGGTTTTGCCAAAGCTCAATATAACCTTGGAATGAGTTATGCTAAAGGGCTAGGCGTTCCACAATCATTAATAGAAGGTCTCAAATGGTACATAAAAGCTAAAGGAAAAGGTAATGCAGAGGCTCAAATACACCTTGGAGTGAGTTATGCCATAGGGCAAGGCGTCTTGCAATGTAATGAAGAAGCCATCAAAGGGTTCAGAAAAGCAGCAGAACAAGGTAATGCAAACGCGCAAGTTAGCCTTGGAATGAGTTATGAAGAAGGAAAAGGTGTTCCACAGTCTGATGAAGAAGCTGTCAAATGCTTCAGAAAAGCAGCAGAACAAGGTAATGCAACTGCACAGTTCTACTTGGGAAAAATGTTTAGGAATGGTAAGGGCGTGCCTCAATCACATGAAGAAGCTGCCAATTGGTACAGAAAATCAGCAGAACAAGGGTATGCAAATGCACAAAATAACCTGGGAAATATGTTTAAAGATGGACAAGGTGTGCCTCAATCAGATGAAGAAGCTGTCAAATGGTTAAGAAAATCAGCAGAACAAGGTTTTTCAGCTGCACAATTTAACATGGGAGTAATGTATGCAGAAGGTAGAGGTGTGCCTCAATCTGATGAAGAAACTGTCATATGGTTTACAAAATCAGCAGAACAAGGGCTCGCAGATGCGCAATTGCACTTGGGAACCATGTACGAAATGGGTAGAGGCGTGCCTCAATCACATGAAGAAGCTGCCAATTGGTACAGAAAATCAGCAGAACAAGGACATGCAGATGCACAATGTTGTTTGGGAAATATGTTTGATAATGGAAAAGGTGTGCCTCAATCAGATATAGAAGCTGCTAAATGGTACAGAAAGTCAGCAGGACAAGAAGTTGCAAATGCACAATTTAACCTCGGAGTTATGTATAAAAAGGGGCGAGGTGTACCTCAGTCAAATGAAGAAGCTGTCAAATGGTACACAAAATCAGCAGAACAAGGAAAAGCAGAGGGGCAATATAACCTGGGATGGATGTACAAGAAAGGACAAGGTGTGCCTCAATCAGATGAAGAAGCTGTCAAATGGTTGAGAAAATCAGCAGAACAAGGTTATGCAAATGCGCAATCTTACTTAGGATTTATGTATTGTGATGGGAAAGGTGTACCTCAGTCAAATGAAGAAGCTGTCAAATGGTACACAAAATCAGCAGAACAGGGAAATGCAGATGCGCAGTTTATGCTTGGAGTGATGTATCATGATGGTAAAGGTGTACCTCAATCCAATGAAGAAGCTGCCCAATGGTTTAGAAAAGCGGCCGAACAAGGAGATGCAGATGCGCAGTATAACCTTGGAGTGATGTATGAGAATGGCCGAGGCGTTCCTCAGTCAATTGAAGAAGCCATAAAATTGTACACAAAATCAGCAAAACAAGGAAATTCATATGCACAATCTAAAATTCGAAAAATGTCTGAAAAGGGCAGGATCTTCTCAGTTGCTTTATGCAATTTATAGTTTGAAGCTTGAGCGTTTATTTCATTGTCATCCTTAATATTAAAGGGGAACTCCGGTCAAAAATTATTTTTTGATATGTGGTCAAGTCAAACACGCTGATCATCGCTGCGCATTCAGTTTTTTCAGATTCGACCCCCTTAAAAAGTTATAGCTGATTAAAGATTTGTTCGACGTACAGAGGATACCATGGCAGTTCAGCCGTGTTAATAAGGAAATTTAGGCTATCGAAGGGCCTCAGAGCTCGGAGAAGAAGAGATATGGAATAATTCCTATACCGATCTGTAGCTAGAGGAGTGATCTACCAAAATCCGTTAACAGTTTTTGGGCTTTAGTGGAATCTAAAA
>NIUQ01003733.1:0-16270 GCA_002796945.1 Plectus sambesii
CATATTATCGCTGTAATGCTGCCAGTGACCGGAAGTCTCCCAGAGCTTGCTGTTGTACATGTTCGGCGAAATAACCTGAAGAGAACAATAATGAATCGCAATCTCATTGACCTCACAGTGCTTTGCAAATATTTTAGGATCGCTCAAAATTCAGTCCATCACGAATAACATCGCGAAATCATTGCTGCTCATCTAAGTTTTAAAAAAAATTACAAAATTTTTAATTATAATATATTGAGTCAACGATCAACTTCACTGAAAATTCTTTCTGCAGCCTAATTTTGGCGACTATTTCACTAAACATTTTTCGCCACAGTATAAAATGAGACAATCACGAAGTACCCTTATTAGCCATAATAACTCAGGCAAAAAGCTAACTTGTTAACGGACGATAGCCTACCACACAACAAAGGCGAAAAAACAGTACAAACTATTAAAAATGATTAATACTTCCCCAAAGAAAACACTCAGAATTCTATTTTCAATCAAAATCAGAAGTGAGCATCACTATAGTAGAAAAGCCAAACCTCGTTGAACCCGCGCTTTCTGTACTCTTTCTTGATGAAATCGATGAGGGTGTTGTAGATATGAGCGCCCTTGGGGTAGAAGAAAGCACTGCCGGGGCTCATCAAATGGAAGAAGAAGAGGTTCTGATCGCGTCCCACTTTTCGATGGTCGCGCTTCGCTGCTTCTTCCTGCAAAGAGTTCCCTTTCCATCTTAAAGAGCAAATCTGGTCGGTCATTATCGATAGGCATGTACCACAATTTAGTTTTAGTCGCGCATGACAAGATGGTGTAAACTATTTCCTCTTCTGTATTTTCAAATAGTAGAAAACGTAATTTATATCAAATTGTCATGCATCAATATTATTCGAAAGAAAACATTTGTCGCTTTCACATAGAATTGAAAAAGATTATAATTGTCATTCAAAATGCGCTCGCTTACATCAAAAACAAAGTGAAACGCGAAAAAACAAAAAAATGGTGAAAAGCTACACTGAAACAACGGGGTTTAAAGGACAAAATGAATGATAGCTACCTGAAGCTTCTGCCATTCTTTGAGCTGTTTGGAGTCCGGGAACGAAATACCGTACACGCGCTGGAGACTCTCCGCGTCCGCCTTGCCCTCCCAATAGGACGCCGACGCGTTTGTCACTTTAATCGCCTGCAATCATACAGCGTATTTTCACCTTCAATTCAACCTTTTCAATCTCTCTCCACTCCACACCGAAACTTGGCCTAAGTGAATATTCTTCAGCGCGCGGAGAAAAAATCAATTATTTGCAGACCAGCAGTAATAAGATTACGGTATATTTGGGCGGGTACTGCAAACTATTGAACATTTCGCCAGATGCTTAAAACTTTGCACGCATGCCTCATAGCCATGTGAAGGAAAGAACATTGAGCGTCGATTATATCATTCGCATCTTGGCAATCTGCCAAAACAGCTTTGCTGAATCATACGTTAATTTTTGGTAAAAAATACACATTCTAAATGCGGTTTCGTTAAAAGTGCGCTTAGGCAAAATGAAACATTCGTTCCATTATAATTTATATCTTATCATTTTCCGCGTCAAAGAAAATTTTTCAAACCTTAATTTTGCCAGTGTGGCGGACGTGCGGACCGCGGCAAAGATCGATCAGCGGACCGCAGCGGTAGACAGTGGTGGTCGGGGTCTTCACTTTCTCGTTCAAAATGCGAACCTGCAATTCAGGTTGCACAATCACACTATACACCAACTTCCAAAAAAACAGCAGTGAATCAGCAAACACGAGCTTAAACTCTTCGAACTGAAAAAGTATAACAAGAATTAATAATTGTTCTGGGTAATTGTAATAAAAGTTTGCTCTATTTCAAAACATATTAACCGCTTGGGGGTATTATGCAGAATCGAGTGCCGCTAGGATCACTCTGCATGATACCATTACAAAGCACACGTATTCGTTCCGCCTCTGTCGCGACCCATTTCGAGTTTCCTTTTTGAAATTAACCCGCGAAACGGTTAACTAACCGAATAGCCGAGAAAGATGATGAAATAGCACAAGTAAAAACGATAAATCATGTGGATAACAAAATTTTAGAGCAGTGAAACCGTAGAAAATGAGACATCTATGTGAGAAACTCTGCGCTTACCTTGAACTTATTATACTTGAACATCTCCAGCAGATCCTCTTTGGACATCTCCAGTCGTTCAAATGGCTGCTTGTCCTGAAAGAATGGCTTACTAAACTTGATCATTCATGTAAAGAATCGCGTTTTCACCTTGACGGCGCAAGTGATGATTTCTTCCAATTGAGGATATTCTTCTGTCGATATGCGATCGCCCTGAACAATAACGCCTTTATGCAACTTAATCATCAAATGAAACGTCGCTGCTGCTACAAAAAAACAGCGAGAAGGTTGAATTTGGTTACTCAGATTGAAGTTGAGTCGACGCCCGGCCGGATACGTACCGACAAGCCCGTAAATACTGTGATTAATTGCTCATTAGATGCATCTTTCCACTTGAACCTAGCCATTATGAGACCAAAATTTGTTCTCTTATTACTGATGAAGAAGTCACGAGTGTAATTTAAAACTAAAATCTACATTACTTTTAGTTTTTACAATGTAGAAGAAACCGAGAAACCGAATCGCTGAGCAAAGAAAGGAGTAATTAAAGTAAATTAAAAGTGCGCCTCAAAATGATCGATCTTAGAACGAACAGCTGTTAATTGTCATACCGTATTGATTAAATAGCTATAATGCGGAGAAAGCAAAATTTAAAAAAGATAAAAAAATACCTCTTTAAACATGTCGTAGTAGAATCCCTCAGCGATCGGTGGGCCGTAGCACAAGTGTCCACCGCAGTACCGCTCGAGAGCTTCGCCAAGAACGTGAGCCGAACTGTGCCAAAACACCTGAAACCAACATTTCGTCACATATTACTACAGGTCTAGCTGTCTCGAATCTGGAATCGTTAAACGCGAGTAATCCCCTTAGATTCCTATACCGAAATCGTTGTTTGAGAAACGGCATATTGTATTGAAGTGAATTGTTTCTTCGAGAATAACTATCAGAGTCGACGAAATTGCTAAATACTATTTTCTAAACGAGTAAAAAAATCAAACCAGAACACTCAAGAGAATCATTAAATAATTTCAAAAGGTACTTCAAAAATGAAAAACAGTTGGCGTGTAAGCGCCATAATGCCTCCAAGCGATTGAAAGGCGCAGAAGGTAAATTTACGTTCGAGGAAGCAATTAGTCTCTGAATACTGCGACAGTTGAACCAATGACCGACGCCATCAACGCGCGAGGTAGCCAAAAGGCGAACATCCCCCACCTGCTTTCCTGCGGTGTCGTCGAACTTCGCCAGCTTCAATGTCGCGTTGCCCTCGAAGGGTCGGTCGATGTCCCACACCTAAAATGCATTAGATATATAGATCGCAGATCTCAGAAAGATGAAGATTCAGGAAAGGTCTGTTTCAGACTTACGCACCGGTCGCCGCCTTGAAGAGGCGCATAAAGTAAAACGATTCCGAAACCCAAATCGCTACTTGACAATCGGAATTATATTTTTAAAAATCGTTACTTCGAAAATTAGAACGGAATTCGCATTGTGTTAAACTATTATTTTCGGTATCGAATGCAGAATTGTACTGAAAGGATATTTTAGCCACCGAACTCGTGATGGCGTTGAAATGGAATCGCTGTGTCGAGAGCCGTTATATCTATAAAAAATCCCCTCCCCCTCTTGGCGCATGATCCATTTGAGGCAGCGCTTTCCAAAAAAGATCCCTGCGAAGAGAAGAAAGTTTTTCTTAATGCCCATGTCCTAATACCAACTTCTACTAATAATTGTAAATGAGGAAGGAAATATTTCTAACTTATATCGCAAAACAAGCGCCTAACACCAGTATAAAAAATTGAGCATACCGCAAGACCATCTACAGACGCGAACGCCTTATTATAGCAAGGAGCTAAACCTTGTGTGATGATGTACGTAGAGGTTAAATATTTTGTATTGGAGTGAGGTGTTTGTGACTGCTAATGGCTACTTACTTCATCGTTGACTTTGGCGACGACAGCGTTTTCGGCGAGACCGCGACTGATCTTCTCAGCGATTTCGAGCGGAGTGGTGCGCCACGACTCCCCTTCGAACTCCTTGCCGTCCGGCAGTGTAATCTTTATCTTCTCCGGTACCTGAAGGCCCCCAATATTCATTCCCCTAAGTCTTTTATAAGACATAAACTGTTTATAGCGCTAATCGCTAATATCGGTCAAAATTCGCAGGTCTTCCATTATTCGATACAAAAAAATTCTATAGTATAGTAAACAATTTCGAGCAGAAATAAAAAATCTTCACAGGCACTATAGTTGACAAAGATGGGCTCCCTTTTCGGCGCTTGACCNCAAAAAAATTCTATAGTATAGTAAACAATTTCGAGCAGAAATAAAAAATCTTGCCAGGCACAATAGTTGGCAAAGATGAGCTCCCTTTTCGGCGCTTGACCACCGCTTTTCACCAAGAATGATTTTTTGGTTTTTACGTAAGCAAATTGATAGAAACGCTATCGACTTTCAAAGCAGTTTGCCCTATTCAATCTTAGATTTCTTGCTATTGCTCAAGCAATGTTGACTATACAATAAATATGTAAGAACGGATTAGACGCGAGCCTTTAGAAGGTAAATATCCAACCTTTTTCGCCAATTCTTCTTTGTGACGAGCCATCAACTTGTCCCACAAAGCAATTCGCTCATTGATAAAATCCGGCCAAGGGCTCATGTCGGCTTTCGCTTTCGACAGTTTCTGAAACAATCGCATGAAAGGTTAACACAATCTAAGAATGAGGAAACAGAATTTGGTTTAACTTCGTAACATGCAGTAATCGTAAAAATTACCTTTTAAAAGTTGTTAAAAGCAAGATGCAACAAGTGAATATCTTAACAGAATATCTTAGGCAAACTTTAATTTAATTTGGCATCGGTAATGCTATACTTCTACGAATGGACGCAAATATTCATCGCGATACCATCATAAAAGTTATAAAGCAAAAAAAATTTAAAGCAAATAAATGATTTAACAATGGCGTATCCTACCTGATCACCCTTGGCCTGTCCTTCGCTAGTTGCGTTCTCTTTATCGGCCATGGTTACTCGTGGCGATTTCGTCGAATATAACAACACTGAGTGTACTTTCGAAACCAAAGGGAGGGGGGCAGAAGAATTCTTCAAGATCTTCGAATAGGAGAAAAATCCTTTCTTTGGGATACACCGGAATGTAAGAACAGTGGAGGAACCCTCAAATATATTGGCAACGACTTGCCGAAGAATGATGAAAATTTCCTATGGCTGTGAATTTCAAAATTGCGTTCGGTTTCGGGACGGGGTCGGATTGACGTTACATCATTTTTCAGTTTCATGCAGTTTTGACTCTCAGAGTATCGATACGTGCATACATAAAATTTGTGTGCAGAGCACTTATCTTAATGCTGAACAGAGCTGGTGTCTCATTACAGTACCAGGCATCATGATGCAACTGAAAAGAACTTGAATCAGAAAGCTGTGGTAAGATTCAACCCGTTTCTTATTACATAAGATATTATGCCATAAAATAGTCGTATTGGAGTTTTTACTTTAACACAAAATTATCAGTTAAGAGACAAACCAAAATCCCTATGTATGCGTAGTCATTAGCAGCAAGTGCGTCACACGTACTTTACTGTCAGTGTCATAGCATCATATAATTTCTTTGGCCTGCATTTTTTCAAAATTAATCAAAGTACTTTACAACACCGGACCTGATGACGACAGAGGTGGGTGTGATATTTGGGCGTTGTTAGAGCGTCAGCTCATGATTCATCCTTATTTTTGAATATCAGATAAATTATGTCACGAATACGTTATACCACACCATATATTGTCGTTGTCCAAGGATATCTTGAAACATTTGTCTCGAGCCACGATCTCGCGAGATATAAAGTTAAGCTCAACTCCTCCCTCCTCATATGTAAAGAATAACTGTTGACAACAATGTGAAAGTGGTATTTGTAATCTATTGACAATTAATACCTTATTTCAATCGTTAGTATTCAAGTTAATTCAGTCTGCATATCTCTCTGACGCTCCGTTTTAGATATCAACATTCATGTGACGATAAACTTGGCTATAAGCCAAACATGCTTTTGCTACTTTGAAATGTACCTACGATATTAGGGAATGCAGAGGGATTCAAAAAATTCAGAAAATGTTCTTGCTTCTTCTATATTCGGATCTCTTAGGGGTTGTAGACGAAACAATAAAGAAACTCTTGTATCCGTGTTCAACTGTATTCGAAATTAATTCCTACTTTCATTTCAATGAACATCTCATATGAAAGTGTTGGAATGCTTTCGCAATAATGCTCGCTATCCCCGTAATTGCGCCGTCATCTAAAGTTATGGAATGCAATAGAATCGCACACGTAGGCGATATCGAAGACAGCTGCTTGACGTTAAATGACGACGGCAGATCGTAAACAGTGACCTGATTACTGCAGTTTACGGCGGCTGCTATCTAACATAAAGATAGAGCGTGGTAGCGGTAGAATCACTAATCACTCCCACCCTGCCCAGTATTGTTCACTGTGCAGCCACACCCTACTCACCGGCGTTATCATGGGTGTCGTCGTCGTAGCACTGATTTTTGGTATGTCATATTTGGCGTTGGAATTTCTGTACATGCTTAACCCACAACAAAATACAATTATCAAGCCATGAACGAATGGATCGGAGTTTCAGCATCAGAAGCTCCGCCATTTCCTTTTTAGAAAGAATAGATATCGTTGTCAGTCGTTTCACTCACGTGAGTTAAACTTGTTCTAGCGCTTTCTACGCGCTATTGGATACGTCGCATTCTAGAGCGCTTCAAAAACTATTTTCCTGCCTCAAGCACAGTTTCGAGTGTGCTACAGCGCTTGCAAATCATATATTGCCAATTAATCAAATCACAGTATCAATTATCGTTTGCTCTTCCCCTTTAAAATACCAGGATTATGAACGAATTTTACCTAACAATCGTTAACTATTCGTTGCTGTCAATGCAATATATCGGAAAAATGGGCTAGTTTTACAACCTTAAATCGAATACATAGCTACTGTTTGTTAATACTATTTGCTTATCCAAAAAGCGCCATAAGAAGTCAAGGCTTCTTACTAAAATATTTAATCCTATAACTAAAGCTTCTGGGGTGCTTATTAGAATTTCAGTCAAAGTCTCCCCATAAATCGAAACAGAACAATTTTAGAGCGAATGTACTAAAAGCATAAGCCTTAATTTTAATAAATGTAGTTTAATCGTTTGAACATCGCTTCAAATTCCCTCTCTTCAAATTTCCAGTCTGAACTTCATGCTCATTTAGCGGCGAATTAAATTAAGTGCTGACAGGGCCCTGTTTCACCAAAGCTCAGCGACTGACTTATGAGAAAAGCTAGAATAAAATCATGTTTCAGCTATTTATTGCCTCATATAGAAATAATCATATGCAGCCAAGTTTTCTTAAATTTCAATTTAAAAGAAATAGGGTGCTAAGAGAATGCCTCTCGATATCCTATCAAACATTCGCTTCTTACACGCTTCATTTTCTTTATTTTAGCATCGCTTCTGCCGGTCGCCCACTCTGTCTGCAGTTGCGGCAATACGAACTTTCCTATTGCTTCACAAATAGGGAACATAAGGATCTATAATCCACAAGATGACGTCACGAAAGCAGACTGCGCTACGGATTGCACTTACACGGTCACCTATACACCTGGCAACTTGAGACTCGTTACTACCTTCGTAATTTGCAATCCCTCTACTAACAGCGATGAGATGTTAACAATTTACGATGGCCCTGCAGAGAACAACATAATACTCGGCTCGACGTGAGTAAATATTTTCTTTAGGATAGACACTCCGCTCATAGTTAATGTATTTGAATGTTGAAAGGTGGGCGAAAGTCCGTCCGTCCATGTTCTGATTCGGCAGTCAGAAGTCTAATTCATTACACAAATGAGAATTGAGAAATGTTACTCAATTCTGTGTAGTCGTCACAGCATTATTGTAAGCAAAATTGTTACTCTGATGGAATCGCATTCAATTTCTCAGTTGTTAACACTCAGTAGTGCTTTGAAACAGGTCCCTCGACAGAGCAAGATATCGATTGGGTTAAGAACATACTTTTATCATCGATTGCGCAGTAATAAGACAGAATGGTAAAACCAGAATAAGTGAAGCATCTCTAGATCCAAAACCGCCCTGCATTAATCCTTTTCCTACAAGCATCCGAGTTAGTTTTGCATGCGAAGTATACTAGTCATGACATAGCTAAAATATTAAGACAAGTCATTAATACATGATAAGAATTACGCTTTGTACTGTTTCTTACAAATGAATCAAAATCTGTTTTAACTTGAGGAAGAAGTTTATACATTGCACGTTCCGTTCGAATCGAAGGTTACAATTTTTCTTTTTTTGCGTTCAACTAATGACTTTTTCATTGTTGTTTGAATGGCGTAGCGCTGTGACGCCCACTCTTAGGAAGTTAGAGCGAAGATTTTGTTGCTTTTATCCGAGTCCACGTGAATTAATACTGCTAAATTTTAGAACTTGCGTGGATGGAGGGGGTTCTCCGAACATCTCATCTACTTCGTCGATTACCATAGTTCTAAAAGCGCCGACACCGGCTTCAGCTACTCCCGCTACCTTTCAAATAGTTGTATCTCCCACAGCTGCCAACGCTCCCACTACTACCACCGTTACTACCACCACAATTCCGATCACAACTCCTGCATACAACTCATCTTGCGATCCTACAAGAGCGCAAATGGATATAGCGGTGTTACTCGATATTTCCGGCTTTACAAATTTGACGACATTTTCGCAGGTAAGGGCGCTTCAAAGTTGATACCATTTCTACTTTTATTAGGATCCAAGTTAGGTCAATGTAGAAAATATGCTTTTTGACTTTGAAAGCGTCCTACAGGATATTTCGCCATAATTCATCACTCTTGCATTCAGTTTCGTCATCTCTGCACTCAAGTAAATTGCTAGTTTGACGAAACTGAATGCTGGCTTGAAGATTTTGAATACGAAACTGATGAATTATTAAGAAAGACCCTGTGATGAAAGCGAGAAAAGCCAAAAGAGATTATCACAGTCAGTAAACTAATATAATGTTGTTATAGTCAAAGGGACAAAATATATCTCTGAATAAAGTAAACTTGCGTCTAGAGTTTAAAAAGCTACAGAACGTGACAAAATGAAGTAAATTTGCTCTAATCATACAAACATTAACACCTTGATAGTAGTGAGCTGTGTTCAATGAGCATATTGCGTTATTCAAATGCGTCCTGGTCATGTGCCATTTCAGATGAACACATTTGTGCAGACACAACTTTTGTCAGCTCAAATAATTCAACCGAATGATTCAATGAAGACTCAAGTTACGGGAGGATACATTACTCCGACCTGTTACCTCTATGGGGTGTTACCGGAACCGTGGGCCTCGCAAAGCTCTGAGTTCAGCAGCTTTTTTCAAGCCCTTAAGCAGACGTCTACCCTAACGCCAAGTTGTTATACTATGTTAGTTTCAAACTTCGTTCTACAAACTTTCGTCTGCTAAGACTGCGGCACCTGAATTCCTTTTATCCTTTGCGGCCCACTCCATCAGAACATTTCTTCTGTTGAAGCGTTCATTGTTGTTATTCAACCACATATTATTTATTCATTTGGCAACTTAGCGATCCCAGGAACGAGAATATCAATCCAAAAAGCGCCATTCGCTACATCAAAATAGATATCTAGAACCTTTTCATGAGCATTTTGCAGCAGTAAAACTGTGGAATTGCAAATGCACTAGTTGATCGTTTCTCGGTTTTTTTTTCTGATTTCTTGATCAATCACCGCACTTGCGACTGTCCTATGCCACATTTGCAATAGTGGGCCGGTTTCACATCGCGTACTTTAACTAAAGTCGGACTTTACGCAATGATGAAGGATAGGCCTTAAGTACGACTTTAGCTAAAGTACGCGATGTGAAACCGGTCCAGTATCAAGAAGTAGGCTCCCGTTAATTGAAAATGGGTAATATGATTCCACTGCACCATATCTGCCCGCCCCGTTCTTCGAAATGTGAACTGTCAATTCGAAAGTAGATCGCCAAAGTTTTTTTGAATTTCTTGTTTACAGGCTACTCGACATACTTGGCGATAATATACTCTCGAGTCAATCAACCACTAATCCGCTACGACGAAACAACGCGCCTGCACTACTATACATACTTAGTGGCTCGGGGTGAGCGTCATGTTTTTCTCTTCATCAAAGAAGACCAACAGCTACTTCTCCTAAAGTCCGATACTTCGGCTAAAAATGTCTTAATTGGCATGTCAGCAAAATATTGGCTTCACAGTGTTAGACTTTCATACAGGAAAATTCACTTATACCGGTAATTGCGGGACTGGCCTAAATTACCGGTATTTGCAAAATACAGTCAACTGCGTTTATAACGTCGGTCAAGGGACCCGCCAAAGACCGACGTTATAAAGGCAATTGGCCCCTGTACAAAACATAGTACACTTCGTCGGGACCGGCCAAGGACCGACGTTATAAAGACAGCGACGTTATAGAGCCAGGCGTTATAAACACAGTTGACTGTACCGGTATATGCGAAACCGATATAAGTGAATTCCACTGTATTAATCGTAACATTCGTTCATCCATAAAATTACTACCGGAGTTTATCAAGATTAAGCCCCGGGGCGCTGACGAAAAAAAGGTGCTTTTTGGTGGTCACGTGAAATTCAAAATTACGCCCCGGGGCTTAATTTCGAGAAGGGCCTAAAACGTAATGCAATATAGTATTTTTGAAATACCACCGTCACCTACTATTTTACTATAGCAAGATAACGTTGAGCCGCGAAAGTTGACCATATTCACGCTAATTCGCAATTAAATGCAGTATTAGTCGCATATTTACTGATATAGCAATGGGAAAATTCCGAGAAAAAATAGCGCAGACAGTACTATTTTGTGCTGTCGAACGAACACTTTTAACTCCGAAATTACGCCCCGGGGCGAAATATTGAGAAGGCTTTCAAATTTACGCCCCCCCCGGGGCCTAAATTTGGGGGGGGGGCGTAATTTCGAGAAACTCCGGTACTATGTAACTTAATAAGGCAACGCTATGTTTAGCATACCGAACACTTTTTTAAGTGCAAACACAACAAAGACACTGTATTCAAAATATTGCTATGGTCAATGCAGCTCTGTAAGATCCATCAAAAACACTTTCATAATGTTTCTAATTTCACAAAATTTGCCATCACAATAGTTCATTTTTGTGTTTTTTGAAAGTCAAAAGTTTTTAAGATAGAAACTTTCGCATATATAATAAATGCTGCAAATTGTGAATTGTTAGGTTTCTGTCTACTTGTTCTCAGAGTGTAGAGAAAACGAATTTGCTCTTAAAAGCGCATTTCTAGTCGACAGTAACAAGAGAATTAACCACTTATAGAATAACCGCCGCCGATCTTCCAACGGCTAACGCTACAGCCAACAAGATGAAGGGCGCAGGCATCCGAATTCTGACTGTGGAAATTGGTTCGCCATCGACCAGCATTCAAGTACTCGCGACGCCCGGTCTACACTTTTCATACCCTGATGGCGACTCATTGATGCTGAAAGGAACGCAAGACTTTCTTGACAACGTGACCTGCAATGGAAATAACTGTGAGTAGGGCTGTAACAGGAGCGGGAACTCTTCGCTTTCCTATTTGTCTCCGAAATTTCCAAATCACCACCCTCGTTACAACCCATATTATGAGTAAATAAGCGGTGAGTTTTTATCTCGCTTTCATTGATTATCATTTTAAAATATCTTCCGGATGTCGAACTATGTACAATTTAACCCTGTAAACGGCAATGAAATCTCACCTCTGTTGTCTGTATTTTTTTGACCGATATAATGCATTAATGTGTTTTTTTTAATCGGTGCGTAAATTCCGGAGTGAGATATTGCAGTGGGAAGTCACAGGAGGGGGCGGGCCATGTCGCTAAGAGCTTGCAGCTTTGATCGAAAGTTAGAAAAAATGAGAGGGAACGCATCCACTAATATGTGGTTGAAGAGTTTTCAGAATTCATCCCCGGATAGAAATAGAACCAATTGTTTCGCAAGGATTGGACGATACGTTTTTAGGGTTAGTGCAACTAAATCACTGGTCGTCATCTCTCTTTTATATGAATGCAAAGTATGCAATAGGTCTTGTTACACCCAAACATTCGCTCTCATCTGTGCAATTCCTTCAAATTTGCAGTTTGCGGTGGATGCGGAGTGACGGCCACTATTGACTCTACTACGGGAACGCCCTTCACCTTGGTGCCTAGTTCCAACAGGTACTGCAACGTTATGAACTGCAACTACACATTCACAACGAGCGACGGCAATAACGTAAGTTTTTGAAGTTACCTTTTATGGAATGTAGTTTATTCTTTCAATAGTGCAATGGCAAAAATAGTGCCGTTTTTTGAGTGTGGCAGCATATAACAAACTCATTTTGTCACTGAAATTTTACTCCAAATTCTTTCAAACAAATTTTGAATCAAATAATTCAAAAGACGTGCTCGATCCACATATTAAGACTGTGCAGCTAAACTCACCCTCGCTTTAACCACTTAATCTTCACCAACAAATATAATACATGAAGCCGTATTTCAGGCTTCAGTGACCTTCACCTGGTTCGATATAGAGTTTGAGCAAGACTACATCGAAGTTTTCGACGGTAACAATAATGGACTGGCACGGTAATATTTTCTTTGAACTGTAAATAGAATTGCTGATTGGTTTTTTTGCAGATTTTCGGGCTACAATGTGAACGGCGCGAAAGTAACAGCTGGAACACCAACGATCACGATTCAGTTCACGAGCAATCCCAGCAACGTGTACACCGGATTCCAAGGCACTGCAATTGGTGTCAAAGCGTCTTCCACAGTGCGCCTCTTTGGAGAAAGTCTTCCGAATCCTTAAAAGCGTTTTGCGTCTATTTGATAAATACACTGTCTAAGATTAAATTGTGCCTTCGATTTCGTATGTCAGTAAACTTTGATGGAATTCGGCTTTGGTGTGAAGGAGAAGCTTGCGCGTGGACTTTTTCTCCGCCTGAATGCGGTTTTTAAGAGGTGGCAGTGGTTTAGCTAGGAGTTAAACCTCTGAGAGAGTACGTATCCTTTCTCGCATAATCAGGCAAAATTCTTATTTTATATAATGACTACCTACAAAGACGTCGCTTATCGCGGCAAATAAATTATATATCCCTTGGGACTAATTCTGTACACTCTATGATTGCGTAATAGCAGAGCTGCAGAACTCACAGCGTTCTTATTCGGTTATTTCCCGGTACTTTTGGATTTCTTGACAATCAGCACACACTAGCAATTTTGCGCAATTGCGCAGTTGCAGTCGTTATAGGAAAGGTTTTAGGGGGTCGTAGTCACCAACATTGAGATAATTGAACATTGCGGCCCATTATAAATAGAGCGAACTCGCTGCTTTATACTTTACGACTCTTAATCTTGGGATTACAGAAGGTTGCTTATCCTGAAATAAGGCTTTACGACTTTTTGACTTTTGGCCGAACTTTGTGACGCTCGCATGACAGCTCTATTCTCCTGAATCTTCACTTTTCAAATGCTCAGCTTGTCTAGAAATTGCCCAGAAAAAGGATTGACGAAAAGGTCTCAATTTTTTTGCGCTGTCATTTCGTCACATTTCGCATCAAAATTAATTCAAAGTAGTATGAATTGACGATTAATAAAAAAAAAGTGTAGCGTCTTTTAATGGAAAGCTTACACTTATAGAGCTGAGTCATGCTTCCATCGATGATTCTGTGTTGTGCAATATTTTGTCACTCACCAAATATACGCGAGCGTCACTATTTCTTGCTTCATCCTATCTTTCGGAAAAGCTGACGAAAACAAGTCGATTCATTGCGCAACTTGTCACATGACGCCGCAAGCGAAAATCAATGGCACTAAAACAATCGAATCGTAGTCCCGCCAAGAGAAATATACCGTAGGACTCAGTTTTATCCACATAATGGAATGGATATGCGGGACGGGAGGAAGTCAGTGAAAATGATTCAGTCAATTGAAAAGAAATGATACGCAGGGTAGACACGCGGATTTGCGCAAGAGCGAGACAAGCGCCTAACACCAGTAGGCCAATTTGCCCTAACTCCAATGCAAAACATAGGAGAACCTAAGCAACGAGTGGCTGCGCACGTCGTCAATTTTCTATTTTTTGCATGGGAAGGGCAAATTGGCCTACTGGTGTTAGTGGCTTGTAAGAGCGAGACTGTGCGCTGGCACACACGAGAGCGGCCGAGCTGGTTTATTTCCCCATGCGTCTGGCCGAGCCCGCCGCGCAACTCAGTCAGTCATCGCTACTCGCGTCAGTCTCTCGCCTCTGCGATATCGCTGTCTCTTGTCGCGAAGGGCAATTGTACGCGTGTGTCCATTTAGTAAACTATAATAGAGACGTTTCTGCCCTACTCCTTGCCAACCGATACCGTCTTAATTTCATCTAACTTTCCATCCTTTTTTCGCAGGACGGGATAATACTGCGTGATCAGAGCGGGATTGTTTCTCAACTCTCTCTCTCTCTACCCCGTCGTGTCGGAAAACTACCGTCGCGTCGCGAGAGACCTACCCGTTTCGTCGGTGTCGTCGCGAATAAGCCAGCTGCTATTCGTCCGCCACATATGAGTTCGGTCGATAAGGTACGTCGCATAATTTTTCTTCTTTATTGACTGAATATATAAAGCGCTAATTTCACGTAATGAATATTGTAGTTGTGTTGTAGTAATAGGCGGCTAGATGCGTTTGTGTCTACTACTAACATTAAAAATGCGCGTTTGTTTTCGTCTTATCGCTGTCAGTTGTGAATAATGTGCATAGAGTTTGTTTCTTTTTTCGCATTGAAAGAGCCTAAAGGGGGAGCGTAGGGTCTGGTGATCTTCGGCAAGTGGTATGATTATTTGGCGAATACCGATCTCTAAGTCGGTAGTCAACTGGCGACGTCTCTTGAAAGATGACAAAATGTGACATATCACCATTGGTGACGCAGCCACTGCTGACGTTCGAGCCATTCCACTCGATTAGTCTTAAACTGCTCCCGCGCTGAGGCTGTGAGAAAGAGCGCCTATGTGTAGCCGCGCCGGTGGTTTTTCGCGCATTATTGATTGATCGGCGTTGTCGTAAACGCTGAAGGGCGCTGAGCCGGCGCCGGGTGAAGTGGAGCTCACGCGGTGTCCGGGCTCGGAGCTCGGAAGAGAGCGGGAAAGAGAAAGAAAGAGAGCGAGAGAGAGAGAGCTGACATCGCCCGGGGCGTTGTGGATTGTCTGTCGCCGACGGAAAGACGCTAGAAAGAGAAAGCGAGTACTGCAGCAGCAGCAGCAGCAGCATAAGGTTGCGCTGCGAGAAGACGACGCCGGCATTCGCTGTTTACTTCGGAGATTGGATGCCACAGAGCACGCGGGTGTCTGGTTGTTTCGCTCCGTTGAGCGCGCCCGCCTGCCGCCCAAGCCGACTTCGGCGTGACGCAAGCACGCAACCCGTGAGACACTCTGCGACTGTGTTGTCATATCGCGTCGTCGGTTCGTCCAACTGAACATGTGACCAACTGGATGCGCGAGTTGATGATTTGCGCGCCAGCAGCCTTCGTGCGTCTCATCAAAATGCCCGTATTAGGTACGCTTGCTTAACGCCGCCGTACGCGCCGCGACCGCTGTGAGCTACGAGACGGAAAATTGCGCTTTTCATGTTGGTACTTGGCTGTCTCCGCTCTCAGTGGCTGTTTGTCAATTATGCGAATGAATACCCGCACTGATCGGTTGAGAACGTCGCTGATATTACATCGTGCTAACGAAAAGAAGTGCTTCTCCGGACCAGTCTCGGCCAGAATGCAGTTGATATTAATTTTTTTGCCGTAGGCCAGTGCAGGCGGCTCTCATGTGCCTGTTAACGTACAACGGAATTAGTTGTGACGACGGCGTGAGAAAAAAATATCATTAAAATAGGGCGACTAATTTTCAAGCTGCTCTGCGGCGTCAACATGAAAGTCTGCTGGATTGCATCCGCTAGCTCTCTCTCTCAGTCTCTCGCTCACATGCGCTCACGGGGGAAGTGAGGGAGCGTTTCAGATTAATGCTTTATCACCAGTTATCGTAAACAACACCGCGCGCTGTAAGCTTTAATTTCAAAAGAAAGTGCTCGG
>NIUQ01003734.1:0-16258 GCA_002796945.1 Plectus sambesii
ACATTAAAATGACATTTGCTATGCGTAACCACAAACTTTTCTCAGGTGAGCAGTGGAGTTTATTAGGAAAATGCATGCTGCAGAATTCAATCGATAATCGCTCATAGTCACACAGCGCGCTCAGTCGCTTCAGCAGTATTGATAAGAAAAATACTATAAATTGAAAACAAATTATTGCTTCACGCACATTTATACACATTCCGTATTTCCGTTCTTACAAGGTTTTCAAGATTTTCTTCAAAATCTCCAGTTTTCTCAAAGTGCAAATTTACTGTTGGCCATAAAGTAAATAACAGAACATTGCAACCAAAACAGGAACTACTAGTTTGTATTTCGATTTCTCGGGATCATATCTCGATCGTCAACTGAAAAAATGTCCACCGTCTTTCACAGACAATCTCAAAAGCTAAAAGTTGACAAGTTCCTGTTTTATCGGCCATTTGGGAAGTAGCAGTTGCAAAAAAATTGTGAATGAACTTTACAAGCACCCAAGATATTTGTTTGCACACATTTTCGTCCGCGGAAAATTATTGCAAAGAATGCTTTGATAGGATAATGGTTGCGAATGAGAGAGACAATAGCAGGGGAAAAGAAGAGAGAATCGCTTTGGTCGTTGAATCGTTCGCAATAACTTGATAGTCCTTGTCGTGATCGGCAAGCAGACGATCCTTGGCATCGCCATCAAGGTGATTTGAGTGATCATCGCCGCCAACAGGGAGCTGGTGATACCGCCCGTTTCCCGTGCCGATATTGATCAACGCCCTACACGTCGACGGCAGGTGATCTGTCATGCCGAGTTGGGCGTACAATTGTTCGAAGCTAGCGAAGCCAAGAGTGATAAATCTGAAAAATGCAATTGCGAGGTATACCGTGGTGCACACCGCAACGACGTTTATCAGTATCATATGCAATAACTTTGGAGCTCAATAAAAATTAGGAATGGGAATGATTTTCAGTGCGGAATCGCGCTACACGCAGAAATTAAATAGGTTGCCCTAAGCTTGAACTGTGAAAACAACCCTTTGAACCAGACTGTTACAGTCAAACGACAACTCTTCAATTCAGTTTTGAGAAAACCACGAATGAAAATGCTTATCGAAAGATGTCGGATTGACTTTCAGAGTTATCGTTGCTTCGGACTTGGGTTTGGTTTCAGCGTCATGATGTCACCTGGTCCCGTGGTGTAGCGGTTAGCACTCAGGACTCTGAATCCTGCGACGGGAGTTCAAATCTCCCCGGGACCTTCTCTTTTTGGTTCAGCTCAATGAGCTTTCAACATTAGCAAAGAAGTCACTCCTTATTTGTACCAATTAGAGAAAAGGCGTAAAAACATATTTGATTGATCGATTAAGACATACATATAGGTTGGCTTTACAAGCTCTGCTCAAAGTTATTCCGAACATATTTGTGCCGTGAATGGAAAATGATAATGAACAGAGGATTCGAATTGCAGATAAGGAAAGCGAAAATTTTCAGATTTTCATTTTTCATTTGAGGACACAAACCCTTTTGAAATAACTTTAATTAAAGCCTGCTAAACTAATCAATATCTTTTAATCGACAGATCAAGTTTGCTGTTGTGCCATTAAAAATTCTGCCACCAGTTTTCAAAATCAGATGCAGCCTTCGCATTTCCAATTGAAAAAGAGAAGGTCCCGGGGAGATTTGAACTCCCGTCGCAGGATTCAGAGTCCTGAGTGCTAACCGCTACACCACGGGACCCGATGATGAAGAGGGGCTCTCTGAATGCTAAGATGTCTGAACGGCAACGACGACTTACTAATCAGCCCGCTCAACTTGTGCTAACGTCCTTGTGTTTCTTGTAACTGTATTTGAAAGTTGGCGCGGGACTGAGTCGGGCCTAATTGAATTGTAGTCGCATGTAACGCTTAGTGCAACATTTGAGCATTTGCGCGAACACCGCAATATCAGCTTTGAAAATTGTTCCTAAGCCAGATTTCATAGGACTCCTCTACTTAGCCTACGATACCAACAAATACCGCTGTTAAGTGAAGGACATCAGATTAATAAAGAAAGTGAACAGAATGTTGATACGGCAAAATGAAGACTAGTATTATTGATGAGCAGGCATGAGTACTAAAGTGCAGATGAGGGACAGCAAAAGATTCCCCAGTTAGCTTTCCATAAAGCTATTGAAAATAGATAGTCGAAAAAAATCCCTTAGAGTTTTCACCTCACATGCTCGCCAAAATTTAGGTCATCTCTTATCTTACTTACCTGAGCATCATTCGAGCGGCGTTGTCGCCACAGCTGCGACGTGTGATTGGCTCGATACACCGAATCATTTGCGACAGGTCACTGAAAAAAATTTAAGAGTCAAGTTTTTTCCTGTGAAATCGAATTGCGGTATTCAGTTGTTGAAAAGAGGACAGATGGGAGCCAGGAACGGGCTGGTGGCAGTCTATCGTATAGAGGGCTTACTTTAGTGTTGTGATTACCGTCGTATTTAACAACAGTAAAGTGAAATTAAATTAAGCCCACGATCGTCTTAAGAGGCCTTTTGACCGCCTTAGCAGTGTTAACAGCTATCGTCCTATTATTTGGCAAAGACCGTTCAGACCAAAAAGCTCAATATTGGATTTGGTAGGACATACAATGCTCCATCAGGGAAGGGCGCTATGGCCGTGAGGTTATACGCCATAAAAACTATTCGCCACAAAATGAGGGACTCATTCGTCGCTCTCTGATCAAGATTCGAGAATCTTGTCAGTACCCCGGAGTCAAGCCCATAGCTTAAGCGCAGCTTACGTGCACAGATTACTGAACCGAGTCTTCATCACGTGATGCTGTTTGTTGACGACGGCGTCCGAAAAGCGGTTGCTGGCTATCATCGTTAGATTGATCTCGTTGCGGCACTGCGACATTGCGATCGGCTCGTGCTTGGTTAGACAAGGCAGATTGGCGAAAAACTCTGCAAAAGAAGCATCCAGCTTGCAAGTGTTATGTGCCGTACTGACCATGCAGATATACCGCTTTGAGGCTCAACATTCTTGAAAAGACACTGTAGATGGAGTAAGTCGTGGGGGACTCACTCAAAATACCAATTATTCTGTGACTGTGACCTTACGTGTAACACATTTATCATGTACATGGATGCAAGTGGCGAATAGGGAAAGAGAAAATTTAATAGGAGAATAAACGAAAGAGCGGCGCATGGCGCACAATTTGCACCATTCAATGTCCCTATAGTTTGTGAGATTCTTTGACCAGTAATTAATTCATTATGAAAGCAAAAGTTTACACTCGGGAGCAGTAGAGCAAACAGATGACCAAGTTGGGTTATGGATACACATAACTTGCGTTATTATCATGCCGTTTCCTAATGATGTATCCCGACATGTTTCACCAAAGTTCTTCGGCGACTCAGCCAGCAATAACGATTTATAGGAAGCAATCAATGATTTCTTTAAATATTTTTCTTTAGTTTGAGCGGAATATTTTAGCAGACTATCAATAACGTTTACATACCATTGCGATGGTCGACGCAGATATACTTTAGGCTTCCATACGTTTGTCTGATATGTGCGGTGTGAGGCGACGTCTTGGGACACAAATCCAAACACTCGTCCACGTTTTTATATGCACTATAAGGATCACACGGTTGACTAGTATATGAAGTTAGCCATAAGCCAAGAAATTTTTTAACGTTCAGGTATGCTAACCTTTATCAGACTTTTGCTCAATTATTAAACAATAAATGATGTTTAACTGGTATTGATATGGGCGCGCACGGCTTTCCCAGAAGCTTTTTGTTTCTTATAGTAAAGTGGCTGAATTTTGGCAGAATCGTGCTTCACACGGATTGTTACTAAAAACATAGCCATAACTATTATGCTGTTGTTCAGCCTAGCAATGAAAACACAAGTTTTGCAGTTAAATGCATTACTGTCATTATACCACGGTAAACCCTATCGCAGGTATAGTATGCAACGCGGATATGTTGCGAAGCCGAGTTTTCTTCTTTTACAACTTAACTTATCGCTTACATGCAAATGCTTTCGAAAGCAGATGCCGTGGCGTCAGTGTTCTGGGTAACGTCGAAAAGCTCCTTCCAATTCAATTGGCCCAGGTTGCGTCCTTTGGCCAACGGCGCGTTGTCCAGCACCGTCTGCATTTCACGCATACACGTTTCTATGCATTGCGTTCCGAAATCCTGCGACGCCGACCGATGAAAAAATTCTGCAATCAGCCGCCATAATCCGAGTCATCGCAGCCCTTTGGTACTGCATTGACGATGGATCGCTTTCATATTACCCACTTTAATTACAATCGAATTTGACGCAATGCTTAAATATCTCCCCGAAATGCGACTTTCTATAAAATACCCAAGAAGAAAGCAATTCAGCGGCATAAGGTCGGAGGTTAAGAGAGAAGTCGTGCCTTTTTGGCACGCTTGTATGGTAAGATTTACTATTCTAAAGGTTTCTTCTGAAGCTCCCGATATTTAGCCTGCTTGAAGAAGTCTCTACGACGCTGACGGACTAATTTAGTGATGGGAAAGTGCAAGGTCGAAAAAGCACTTTGATGACGCATTAATCAATAGTGTTTACTTGTACATGCTGGAGAAGTCTAGCTTCATTACAATTGTTGCGAGCATGAGCAGATAAGATGCAGCTATATTTAAATTTACTGAAAGCCACTTATTTATTCATTTCCAATCTATTTGGGATGATTTTGTCTCAGATTCATAGCGGTATTAGTTCGGCATTGTTTGATTTTACGAAAACATTTTCTTGTTTGAAAACGAAAATGTCTCTGCAATTAAGAGCTATATACAACATATTTTGGTGCTTTGCCCGAAGCGTCTGATTGCGAAGAGGGTTGAAGCGTCAAATTAATGATGAAATGGAGATGAAAGAGGAATTAGCCGCTATATTTAGATTATAAGCTGGGACATTACATTCGATAATCTTTTCAGCGTTGGCGTTATAGATTATTGCACCACGTCTGAAGTCTCTAAAATCTGATTTTAAAAGCAATGTGTGAGAATGCTACAATATCCATTCAAGTCGTTTAGACGAAATAAAAACCTAAAAAAATCCACTGCCATAGTCGCAGGCTTAGTCATCTCAATAAAATTAATAGAGTGAATCCAGTTCAGAAGCACTATGTAAAAATTCGATCAAATAACAGATATTTTTACGAAGAAAGTAATGAGCGGATAATCGAACGGTCGTGGATCGCTCACCAATGATTAAGAAGAGCGCAGATCGAAAGATAATTTGAGTGGACGATGGCGCTATCAAACCGCGCATCATGACGGAAATTGCCGCAGTCGACGGTCACGTCGAGCTAAGAAGTGTCGATGGTGTCGAGAGAGGGGATAAGGCGGCGGCGGCATACAAGAAGAGCGAGCATTTGCGACGATGACGAAACGATTGATGACTGAAAACGAGCCAGCGCGTTTCTCATTGGCAGTTCGCTGGGGACGATCGAGTATAGAACGCAGAAGGGAGAGGAAAGGAAAGAAACTCACCAGGGGAGGGAACACGGTGCTAGTACGATATTCCACGCAGCAGTGTTAAGGAAACGTATTAACGCGCATTCGATACGCGCTCTGCCTACTGAACCTAAGCTATATTCTTTCATGTCTAAATCTTCATTTCTGCGTCGCTTTTATTTTATCGAGTTTTTTGACTTCAGTTAGTTAACATACATTTTGTTCGCTGTATTGGGGAGGAGTCGGCTAAAAACGGTTTTGCTCCCAACTACCATAGGATATGACTTAGTTGTCGTATTAATCGAATTTAGCAATATGCAGATTATCTCGGAACGGAGTTATTCTCGAGCCAATCGAATATTATTAACCGATTTTGGAAGAATACCGTCAACGAACGATAGAATAGCCGCCAGTCTCAGCGGCCCGTAAAGCCGACTTGTGACGCTGCGCGCACGCCTGAACGCCCTATCGCCCATTAGCGTTTCGATTGCGACCGATGATTTACGCGAGATCCGGGCGGGGGAAGAAGCATCCGGTGGGGATAGCGAGCGATAGGCGGATTGGAGGACGAATCGACGGAATCGCTGATAGTCGTCTCGTCGCGCTCGCCTGTCTCCCGCGGGCCTCTTCTTCTTCTCGCTTCCCCTCCCACCCCGCTCCTTCTTCACTAGCCGCTTGTGCTGGTCTTGGTCTCGCACTTTCCGCGAGAAATATGAGCCCGCTGATCGACTCCGTTGGGGATTCCGGATGTGTACGCAAACGCGTGTTTTATTCGCCTTAAGCCGTTTTCGTTCGGTGGGTCATTGGCTTGCATGGGCTTCTCTACGATACAGAGTCACAAAAGGGGAGGAAATGAAAGGTTACGGCAGCTATTGATTGTGCCTCTTTCCCGAATTGCTCGTGATTTTTCGCACACTAACTGTTAATCAGCTATTTCCTACTTAGTCCCTTTATATTTTTAATCCCAGCTTGCATTTCATAGTAAGTGAAATCATACGCATGAATAGAGGAAGCTTTACGCGCACGAATTATTCGCTCAGATTCTCTCATTGAATATTATACCGTAGGCATTTCTATAATAATAAACTTTTGCGATAAAAAATATAACAAAAAATTGTTCCACCATTCGAGTTTTTTCCTTACTTATTATTTTGAATAACTCGGCATGCGCTTAGACAAATACTAAAAATTGGTGGTGTTGTTGATATAATGTAGCAAGATAGAGGTTACGACACGGAAATCAGTGATGTCCACGGGCCGGTTGAGGTAGCTCGACAGTTTTATCGGTAAGCTTAGAGACAGTGCGATTCGAGTATAGCAGAGAGTTACAACTGCAACAGACTTCTAACGCAACATTTCCTCACTGTTTGAAACTTATTTTTCATGTGCTTGTAAAGTCAAATTATGAATGTCGACTGCACATTTCAATTTAAGGTCTCAGCTTACTGTTGCGGTGTCCTTAGGCTAGACCTTACTGTGAATCGACTTATTAACGGCGCCTATTTGAGCGCATGGGGGAAATAAAACATTAACTTGCTATGCACGAACTAACGCGTTTGCATCGGTAGATGTTGTCTCTATCATACGTGCGCCTTATCCTCTAGCCATCGGACCGCAGAATGTTACAGCGGGCAGCTACGGACACAACATCACTTAACGCCTGTTTGGCACAATTAACGGAATATGTTGGAGTATACCGGTATGAGCGTAATCGAAGGTAAATGTTTCGGCTCAGGCAGGCACGTGACCACGGACAGAAACCGTTTCACTAATATATTCGTCTGACCTTTCAGCCCATGGCATGGACGAAGCATGAAATTCGCAATCACCTATCAGCCACTGAACATGGAAAATGTAAAGCTAGAGAATATGACTCGCATGCAGACTGAGATAGCGCACAATATGAATTCATAAAACTGTCGAGTGTTAAAATTTGAGAAACTGAGTTGCAATATCCCTTGAGCATCAATGCAGCATGCTGTGCTGTTGATGCGAGAACGACTGCACAGAATTGAGACTCAACTTCTCAAATATTAACACTCGACGGTTCCACGAATACAGGGCCTAGAGAGAAATAACGGAAACAGAAGGTATTGTTTTCTGAACAAGCGCGTTGGAGACATTTTTTATCCGCTCCTATTTTCGACGCATTAACGATCCACCTAACCTTCAGCATGACCCGTAGCAGCATGCGAAACGAGCGAACTCCCTACGCGCCTGCGGGGGGCTTTTAGCGCGACGATGGCAGAGACGCGGGTAGACGACCGCTAAGCGGGCAAGTGCCATATCGACGACTCGAGAACGACGCCCGTGTTGCACTTGCGCCCTTTGACACTTTTCTAATTCGCTCGCCCCTTCACATGTCACACACCGCTTCAATAACCGCGCAGTGACATAGATTGTTAGTGAGGCGCGTACGCCCTTATGACTGCGGCGCGCCTCTTATCCGTCACGCCGCTTCAACGCAACGATGCGCCACTGCAAAAGCTGAAGCTACACTTATATTACTTGTCCAGCGGTTCACTTGGATGTTGTTCAGCACGTTTATTTATGCTCGTTAAGCCGGTGTTTTGACGTCTATGTCGTAATCCACGCCTATAATAAGCCAGCCATCCTGCATCTGTAAACGTACGGCTGAGTTCTAACTGGTTAGGTTGGGATAACGCCTACGTGCGAAAGCCTCTTAACGCGCGCGCATGGGAGACCAAATATGTAGAAGCGGGGATCAAGCGACCTGTCAAGTCGGATGAACCGCCACGCTTAGATGAGAGGAGCGGCGCGCGCTACTTTTAGTCGTTTACGGCCGCATGTGACAGAAAGTAATTGTGAAGCGAATGTCGAAGCGGTGTTGACGGCAGCACCGAGGTGACCTCTTCCGGGTAGAAGGTTGGGGGTGCTACCGTTTTACTTCATGAAAGGGAATAGCATGACGCAGACGGTGGGTAGATTAATGATCGCAAATCGGTCAAAGAACGCAACAATTTCAGACAACACTAACCAGTTACCAATGCCAACTTGTATATGTTAACTGACGTTTATCCATCTAAAGAGTAACCATTGCGGTAGTTGATTTTGTCCTCAGAGTATCGTTTTGTTATGGGTAAACAGGCTGCTGAAAGTGAGCCTTCAGCTGACATCTTGCTCCAATACAAAACTTCGCCAAAACGCCGACAAATTGATCGGTAAGCAAAACGTCAGTGACTAGGACAATAACTTTCCTAGACTTGCCGAGTATAATGAAAATTCAAGCCTCAATGCTGCTGCTCATCCTTTGTTACATTAACAATTCATCTATTCTTACATCAATATCTATCAAATGGCAATGCATATAGCTTCGTTTTAAAAGTTGCTCTGCTAAAAATATTATTATACTAAATAGTAATTAAATAAGTAAATGATCAAATGTAATATTTCTCCACAAAGACACATAACATTTGAATGAGGAAATTTTTCGAGTCAAATTAATATTGAAAAATATCCTCGTTGAGTTTGAAAGTGCCCATAACAGAGCGAAAATGATCATACAAGCACTCGAAAGAGTATAATTAAACTGCTTGCAAGCGATTTAACGGTGTCAAAAAGTTATCGACAACTCAACTTTATGATAAAGGAAGAATATTTTGTACCAGAATGAGGTGAATGCGGCATCCAGTGGCGTGGTGGCTTAAAGGGTAACGCCCTAAAACTTATTGACGTCTATCTCTGATAAATGGCGATCTAGATACAAATCTGTTTTCTGCACAAGAGCTAAAACAGTTAGAATTTTCGTCCTCCTCACATTTGATATTGTTAAGTGTCTGTTGTGAATTTTCCTCTCCTCTTTCTCAAACATTGTGCATTTCACGCATGAAAAATGTAGCAGACATGATTATATGATACGCGATATTAAGAACAAGACAATTCTTGAGAGTGCAGCTATCTCTCACCAGATTCTAGTAAGTAAAACTTCGATTTCGTCAGTTGTTCGCCGCGGTAAGCAAAGATGGTTCTCAGCATGCCACCATATGATATTACTTTAAACCGCATTTAACTGCTTGTGTTAACGACGCGTCGTCTGTTGACTATTGGATGACAAAACATTATTTTCTTACTGTAAATTAGTCGCTTTCACGACAACGTCAGTATGTGTGGTACTTGGCTGCGTAAAATTTGCCTCCTCATCAGTTCTTTCAATGTAGCTTTTCGCCGCCAAAGTTTCCTCTTTTGCAGGAGACTTTGTCGGCTGCCGCTGTTTTCTTCGCATTTGCTTCATCAATTTCAATATACGAGCTTTAGCCCCTGCTTGATAATTCTTGCTCAGGTCATATAATAGCTGCTTTAATAAATAAATATGTGAATAGCGATGTTGTTTTCGGTTTTGAATAGCACTGCGATGTGATAAGTAATTCTTACTGCAATGCAGTATATTTTATTAAGAAACGTGCAAATTTCTTACAGAATCCAAGAAATAGCCCATATTATATTTCTTCTGGAGCTATTGACGAGTTAGATCGTGTTTATGCTTCCAAAATCAACGTGTTACCGTTCATGTAAGCCCTAATTTTGCCTTGTTAGACGTCAAGGAGGGTCTATATACGTAAATGATGTGAAATCTGTTACTATCTTATACCGTCGATTTGTTAAAAGAGCACGAAATTACGAATGTAGTATCGTGCATAGCTCTATCAGATAACACGTGTCATTTTGTTAGTAAAACGTGACCTTAGAATTAAACAGTTATATGAAAAAAGAGGTATTCCTAAACATAAATACACAGTATTAACCGTTGCTGCATTTTGCAGAGAAAATCCTTAAATGTACCGTTTACACACAACTGCAGATCTTTTCCAAATTAAACTGTACGTTTTTCATACTAGCTCGGACATTTTTCTCCAAAACAACCTCAGAAAGTGTTTAGTTTGATTTGAAAATGTTCGAGTTGATTTGAAAGTTTCCCGTTTAAAGCGGAAATAGAAAAAATCAATCGAATTGTGAGCGTTGCTGAGTATGCTGGCCGTGTTCGTATCCTTCGTCCATCGCTTTGACCACCTGATGCATGAGTGCCTGCCAAGCGCGCAGATCTCTCGGCTGCACTCCGCCTATTTCCAATTCTTCGATCATTGCCAATGTAAATACGTCCCAATATGTCATCTGCAAAGCCAATGCGCTTCAGTCTTATTCTGTTCCGCTGTTATCATCAATCATGCCCATCAGCGCTGTACAGAATAAATCAATAAATCAACTCCTCTATCTAAAATATCATTATGGCTGCAATTTATAGATACATCATTTGCACTTGAAATTGGACGCTTTCAAAATCAAATAAGATATTATTTTAGTTTAGTTTACATTAAAGTACGCATTTCCCATTCCATTCCGGCGCTAATATCGAACGCTTAAATAATCATTTTGAGATCACTGACTAAGATTTGATATCGAGGAACATGAACTATTTCTCATCAAATTAATAGTCATCCCTATACACGCTGGCTTTTGAAGGTGATTAGGATTATATATTCACTTATGACTCTGAACAGAGCGAACAGGATATTTCTTAAGCAATTAACTGAAGGTTAGTAAATAGCGAAAATAATTTGAACATTAAGGAAGAATTAGGTGCCCTTTAAGGTAGAGAAGAGTCGGAGTAAGGCGATCTAAACATTAGACATGGTTGTATTTTGACTTCCTCTTTCAGGAGGTTGTATAAACTAATAAAACGTCACTAATCGATTGTAAAACAAATTGGACTAAAAGCCAGAGTTAGATTACGGTTGGGCAACTTTTTAATACCGTACGCCGTTTTTCACATCAGAAAAAGCATACAGTAGGCCAAAAGCATACCAGTGATACAAAATTTATCCATAAATAAATATCACTAAGACAAGATTAAGATAAGGAGGTAAAATAAATCTGGATGCAACCTACGCTGAAACGTTCAGTGGTGAAAGCCGCGTGTTGCATGCCGAGGACAAAGCAGACGCGCTTCAGCTCGGCCAGATCGTTCAACTTGTCGTCTTGGACCAGCTGCTCGAAGAACTCGATAAAGTTGTCTCCGAGTACGCTCAGCACATACTTTTGCTCGTCAGGGTTGCTCGCATGTTTGCGTGAGAGGAGAATCTCTGCGATCCCTGTATCTCGCGCCACAACATTGTTTAGTACCTAAAGAACAGTAACAATTAAACTTTTTTTCTATCACGCTTTACATGTTTCGCTGCAATGCTTTCTATCTAACGTTTTACTGTTACAATAAAATGACTCTTTGGCGCATACGATCATATCTAGGGTGGAGAGTAGCTGAATAGCTTACTAGCCAACGTCCAGTTTCCGTTGACCCAAAGGCGATTAAAAGCTCATTTCTCTTCCGGCACTTTATTTCATAATCATGCGCAAAGCAAGAGCCTTCTTACTCCATCTTTTTGAGTTCTCGCTATGCGCCTTGTTCCGAGTTCGAAATATTGGATGTGTCAAATATATTTGTTACTAGCGAAATGATTCACACGAATATTGCTAAAGTCATTTCATTTGCGCCATAGCAGATCGACATATATCAGAATATCTATCATTTTATTTCAACAAAGAAACTGCCCACGTGAAATTACACATTTTCAATATCGTTTCAGTATGGAAAACTTTCTCTATGAATGAGAAAGTGTTTCATTTCATCTGGACAATGCCTTTNGAAACTGCCCACGTGAAATTACACATTTTCAATATCGTTTCAGTATGGAAAACTTTCTCTATGAATGAGAAAGTGTTTCATTTCATCTGGACAATGCCCTTATTAAAGTTGATGGGCTTTTATGTGAATTGTGCCGCGTAAATGGGACTTTTACATATCTGTTCGTATTATTTTTTTAGCTAAGCGCAAACAACAAGAGACACTGTTCCTGTTTCCAATCCCCAATCAAAGTGACAAAATTAACGCCAATACGTACCTTTTCAAAGAAGTCGGTATTCCTCTCAATATAAGATGACCAAAGGTGCTGTATTCTCTTTGTATCAAGCCTCTCGCCAGACCTCCACAGTCGCGCTACCAGAGCACCCATAATGTCTGGCCGAGTGAGGGCCGCGCGTCCTTGCGCGACGTTTTCCTTGCTGAGACACGGCGACGCTCGCACATCAACGTCGATTAGTGCTGAGGAAACCTCGATACTTGCTTGTCTGCCAACCGGCGTGCCATCTGCTATTGCCTCTTATTGAACTGCACTGCTTTCTCCTCCTACATACTCTTATTCCTTCGACTAACTCAAAAGTAGTACTCACAATGCACTCGCGTTTGGCCATGATGACTACAGTCATCATTAGCAAAAATGCTATTCCTTTTCAGGTTTTAGACGCTCTATTAGTGTTCGAAACCGGGCAGATACTGTGTTAATTTTACTTAGTCGACGTGGCAGCCTTGAAATGCTCTTCACTACGCATTTTCTGTCATATCCACGAGTTCAACAGCATTAGCAGACCATGTTTGGTTATTAATACAATCCGGCACTTAACAATGACCACAGCGCTCAATATCGTACTCAGTCACTTTTGAATTGAGACATAGCACCAATAGAAAACTGGTGAACAGCTCCCATTAGCAGACCATCAAAATTCAAGTTGAATAGTAAATCTGTTAGCTGCTCTGCAGATACATGGTATAAGGAAATTTAAGATGTTGAACTTTTCATTCTGGCCAATTATGGTAGACCGAAGCATAGCTTCAATCAAATAACAGTTGGCAAAACCTGCGAAAAATCTGTTTATTTCAGAACTGAAATTGTGTCGGCACTGCAAGTCAGTCCCCTGGCATCCCACGCCCTCCTTGTCTTGAGAAACGGGACGAAAATTGCTCTAATATAAGCGCCTTAACTCATAAATTCCTTTGTGACGCGTTCGCCCCGGCGGTCGCCCATTTCCGTCAGCTGACGAATTACTGACCGACCTATCTGTCGCCCTCGACGCCTTACAACGAGACTGGCGCAAAAAGAGAAGACAAATCGCCGGCGACTGCGTGCGCCGAAATCGTCAAAGACGGCGACAGCTCTTTGCCGGATAATCTCTCTCCTCTGGCCTGCTGGCCGGAACCGATGCGCGTGACATGCTCCACTTCTGCACTCGCTTGTTCATCACTCGCCACCGACAAATACCGAGACGGATGAAAAACCGTCTCGGTCGCGCACTAAACATGCTCCTTTTGTCGAGCGATTGGTCCAGTTCACGGCGATTTGCGATTTCGAGCATCGATCTTCCTCCGCTGGGAGGTCCCGTCCGACTTACTTAATCGCTCGACCACCTCCTTTCTCCATTCCCCTATACTATCTCGAGCGCTCGTAAAAGATCCCAGTCTCTCGTGTCAAGAAGGGACGTCGGCAGCCACTTGGCTATCTCTGGGCAACCTATAGCGACTACCTTTGAATGCAAACGTTGGTTAGTAGAAAGGAGCGATATTTTACACTTCGAGAGAAGGGAGAGGGGGCTTCATCGAGGGGGCTTCATCTTGAGCTCGCATGATGAATGCCTCTTTTTGCCGTTGCTTATTATTTGGTTTAAGATAAACATAAAATTTAATCTCGATTTCTGCATAGAATTTTATCTCTCATAACACACTGTGTAACAGAATTGCTAACATATTGTTGTCGTTGCTTGAAACTTATCTTATGAAGACAATGATTTTCATTGATTCAGTAAAAGTAAGGGTATGTGCTACATTTAAATAAATACTCTTCACGAAGTTATGAACAATAACCGATGAATCAAAAGAGAGAAATTTCTGGTAAGATCGGTTTACAGATTTTTCAGCGATAAGTGAAGATGCGAGGAACTACGGTGGTCTATGCAGCGCTGTGCTGCAGCTTGATTGCCATCGGTGGACTCATTCTGCTCGTCCCTCTCCTTACCATGACACTCGAAGAGCTACAGAGAGATTTTGATGTCGATTTTCAGGAAGTCAAGGTAAAAACTGATATACTATTTTAGCTCTGACCAATCGATCCCACAGGGACTCTGTAAAAAGCGAGCCGTTCAAATGCTGCATTAAGCGACTTGCACAATGAAAATATAGCGTTTGTTGCGTTGGTTAGACACGAACACGTTTCTTGCACGGAATAAAGAATTTTTTGTAAGCACAAACCATATGAGCTATCGTTTATCTTGTGCCGTGTTTAACAGAGGTATGTGAGAATCTCAAGATTGGCTGTATTCATTAAAATTTAGGGTAGAGGTAGGAGTTTGAGGTTGAAGGGCACGTGCCACCTAGACGGGCTCACAGCCGCCGTCCCTCGAGTCTGGAGGGAGTACAAAAACATTTTTCTTGAGGAGCGAGAACATGGAACAAAATGGAGGCATGCGCACATTCATGTATATGTGCATCCTCGAACTCACCATTTCGATTCGATTTTAGGGAATGACGGACACCATGTGGCAGGATTTAATGCTGCTGCGCAAAGGTATCCCGCTAAATGTCGAGCGAAAGATTCGACAGGCTGGATACGGCGACACCACAAAGCCTCATTCGTATGGCAAACCTCCATCGTATGGCTACGGCTATACAAAACTCAAATGTACTTCAGTTCTTTATCAATAACTGAAATATTAATTTCACTTGTTTACCGCTAGAGTATTTGAGTCGGTTTGGACAATTAGATCAATGTTCGGAAGTCTGAAATGAGTGCATGCGCTAGACTTTGCTAGTTGGGAAGTATGACGCAAACTGCTGCTGTTTATTTTAAACACTGTTGAATATTGAGGAAGTGATCTGACTTATTCTCTATTCTCAATAGTTTCATAAAATAAGCCCCTGAATCGAATATCTCAAGAGATAACTTCCGCACCCGCAACGGCCGAGGTTGAGCGCATATGTATTAATATAATTTTCTTTTATTTCAGGCTGCTGCGCAATCGAAGGAGCTGTAGGTCCATCCCTGTATCAGAGCTCGCAGCCTGCTTATCCGACATCCTACAAATGTCCGGCGGGCTATCATGGACCACCGGGACCACCTGGAGAGTCTGGAATGCCTGGTTCTGCTGGCCAGCCGGGAAGTCCTGGGGAGGACTACCCCACCACCAACAACAACATTGGAGTCACTCAAGGATATCAGTCAATAACTCCTACGCAAGGTGTCGGTCCTGGTGGTTTAGGGTATGTCTATCATTTGTTTCCTAGAAATTTTTAGGTATTATCGATCCTTAAAGATACTTCAACAGCTACTTCTACTTATTCTGGAACCAACTGTCATTCATAATTTGCATAGGGGTAATACTAAACAGGGACTTTGGTGTATAAGGGTATATTGTATCACTCCTCAAAGTCAACCCATGTGGGAGATTTCGAGGAATTGGGCATTTTTGCGGAGTAACGGCAAAAACGTTTTTGGGGATACTCCAGTTAACTCTCCCTGCCATCCATGTCTGTGCTTTGCATGTATGACTGGACTCAGTTCGGTCTGGTAAGGGCTTGTTACTCTTGGAAACTGATAATGCTGAAACATGGTGATATTGGCTGATTTTGGCTTTAGCAGGACGGAATAAGACCGAAAATTCGTGCTGAGTAGCTTGCATATTATTGCTATGCACTGTATTGTGTTGATTTAGGTATGGCGGTGGAGACTTCCGTGGCGGCGACGGCGGCGTCTTTGGCTACGGCGATTACAGACCTGCACAGCCCAGTTCGATTTGTGAACCGTGCCCACCGGGTCCGCCTGGCCATTACGGTCCGAAGGGAAAGCCCGGATCTCATGGCAAAAAAGGCGCGCCAGGCGCACCTGGACTGCACGGAAAACCGGGACATGCCGGCAGGCCCGGATATCCTGTAAGTGATGAATTCAGCGACTATCTTGT
>NIUQ01003735.1:0-16224 GCA_002796945.1 Plectus sambesii
TTCTCGTCGACGACGCCAAGGCGATGGAGCTGATAGCCGATGAGAAGGTCCGACGTCGCTATCAGCACCTTATAACCAACAGTTTCGTCGAGGTACTACCCTCACACTCTTTCATTCCTCTTCCATTCCTTTAATTTCTTCTCCTTCCAGTGCAATCGACTGCTCAAGTGGTGTCCTGGCACTGATTGCGGCCGAGCCGTCAAAGTGCAGCACTACGAGGTTCGACCCGTCACTTGTCATTGCGGCGTTACTTTTTGGTAAGTAGATTGTTCTTTCTCTGTACTGAAGTTGTACTTTATATTTATGACCGATGGCGCGTGAGCAAATTCTTACGCTTTGGGTAAAAAGTCAACTATTTTCAAACCCGGCGCGAATATCGTAATATAATTTTGTATGGGGTTGCGAAATATTGCCTGTTTTTGCCTACGCCTAAGAAACAGTCGACACGCCGCGTTTCGATGCGAACGACAGTAATTCTTACTCGGTGTGTTTACACGGGAATGTTTGTAGCTTCGCATGCGGGCACGAGTGGCACGAACCCGTCAACTGTCGCCTTCTAAAATTATGGCTCAAGAAGTGCAGCGACGACAGTGAGACGTCCAACTGGATCTCAGCGAACACGAAGGAGTGTCCAAAGTGCCAGGTGACGATCGAGAAAGACGGCGGCTGCAACCACATGACCTGCAAGAACACCGCGTGCAAAATGGAGTTCTGCTGGATGTGCCTCGGGCCTTGGGAACCCCATGGAAGCTCATGGTTAGAGCGATCGTTCATTGATGAAGTTATTTAAGAGCGGCTTTTTTTAGGTATTCGTGCAATCGCTTCGACGACTCTGCTGCCAAATCAGCGCGCGACGCCCAAGAGGTTCGTTGTCCATATTTATCCTCTCTGACTGCATATTTAAACGAAAAACCGCCCCTCAAATGGTCTCTTTTCCTTTTAGTATAACAGTTCTTTTCTTAGTAATAGGTTATGGGTGTTAGTGGGATTGAAGCTTAGCCACTTTCCGCAACAAAATACTGTCTTGGGGCGGGAGTGCAATACTATTTAGAGAAGCTAGTCGAAGAACGCTTAATCGGAAAAACCCCACATTGCTTTGTTTCATTTCATAGCTTATTTTTTGCATTCATATTGCGCCATAACTCGTTTGCCTTTCTTCAGCGATCACGCGCCGCCCTCCAGCGATATTTGCACTACTACAACCGATTCATGAATCATCAGCAGAGTTTGCGATTGGAGAATAAAGTACGTGTTGCTTATCGTTTCATTGCTGGTTCCGCGTGCGTTGGCTTTTTGTACGAGCGAGCGTAACATATTGCTCGAAATACAAACGCCTTAGCTATTCTCTCGATCGGCGTCTCAAACGGTGACTGACAAATGCCCCGTTGCTTTGAGTCTAATTTGGGCTGGATGGTCAATCTAGTAATGCCATTTGGCGTCCCAAGTTCGGCTTAATTGTACACATCCTTTTAACTCGTGACAAGAGTTCACACCAACACTTTTCGATGAATTTTTTCCTAATTTTATGATTGCATTGACAAAATCGTGCTATTTTTTTAATTTTGTTAACGATAAGAGAGAAGGGATTGTGTGGCAAGATGAGGGAGGTAGTGGCGGTCGACGGCGATGTTGTCGAAGAGCTTCAGCGGCCAGATACTGAGAAAGGTGTACATCGTGCTCACAGGGGGCACGCTCGTGAACAGCTCTTCGCGTAGTCGGTGGCGGCGTGCGGGTCGGTTGGTTGGCACGCAGGAACGGATGGGTTAATTCGACGAGCACGCGGTGCCGCCGACCGACGAACGAGACGGGGGTCGCGCGGTACCCACGGGTCCTTGGCGCCACGTGGAAGACGACAGACGGATGGACGGTCGTTCGTGCTGCTCAGCTGAACACGCATCACTTGCGCTCGCTCGTAGCCGTCATCCGCCAAAGAACACCAACCAGCGCGGCGACGGCTGCAGCTTTGCGTGCGGCATCGTTGCGTGCGCTGCCGTTTTTTCATTCATATTTCCTCGTCTGCCAAAGCACCCCGGCTTCATTAATATAAAACTAGGCTGTCATGCGCCACTTTCTACGCGTATATTAATTTAATTTTCCCGAGTACCTGAGGGAGATGCGACGAAATGGTTGGGCACAAGAGAAAAATATCACTGTTTTCAGTTGTACGCGACGGTGAAGACGAAGATGGAGCAGATGCAGCAGCAGAACATGTCCTGGATCGAGGTGCAATTTCTCAAGAAGGCCGTTGATATTCTCAGCCAGTGCCGACGCACTCTAATGTATACATACTCTTTCGCCTTCTACCTCGAGAAGAATAACCAGTCGGAAATCTTCGAGGTTCGTTCCTGCTTGTGACCGGTTTGGGGTTCGTTTGGAGCGACCAACGTCGCTTTCAGGACAATCAGCGCGATTTGGAGCACGCCACTGAACAGCTCAGCGAGTTTCTGGAGCGCGATTTGGAAAGCGAAAACTTGGTGTCGCTGAAGCAGAAGGTCCAGGATAAGTACAGGTGTGTCAGCTTTACTCCTTTTTTGTAATATTTCTTAGTCATCCTGTTTGATTTCATGCTTTGCGTCGTGGGATTAAGTTATATGTCCAAGTAACTAACTAGAAAGAGCGAATTGTAAAGAGATGTTATTTGAATTTCCTGCTTGAATCTTGTAGTTGCAAGACAACATTTTAAATTTCTTGTTACGGATGAAGAAATGACGAGTGTGCAAAAATGCATCCCTTTTCATTCACTGTTTTAAAAAATACATTACAGGTATGTGGAACAGCGACGATCGGTGCTACTGAAACACTGCTCGGAGGGAACGGAGAAGAATTGGTGGCACTATACGCACTGAACGAGGAGAGCGCAAAGCACTTCCTGCCCTGTCTCTCGTTGGAAAATGGGTCTTTGTCCCGCTTCTCGTTCGGGTCTCGTCGCGCGATTTATAGTCAAAAATTTTGACTACTTTTTTTTCATCCGCTACTTGTCAGATTACGTCTTGTTTTTATTATTAGTCTCTCCGCTCCATTTGATCACTCGTTTCTATAAAGCGAACTGCACCAACAAATTGTTCACACCTGTGGCGGTTGTTTGCTTTGCATTGGCTGTTTGCATTGTACTATATATGAATACTAACCATGTGATAGACAGGAAATGTGTAACAAACAGCTATACGGAGAATATTCGCGATTTTCTGCCCACCAAATTTTTTATCGTCAGTGTATGAACAGTGCTGGCTTTTGATTGCTGCTACAGCTTGATGTTGGATCGGAAAGAGCTGAGGTCTGCGACGTCGCTTTTGATTGTTCGGCTGTATAACGTTTTGCACAGAATGAAATAAACCGAATACGTCTCTCTTGAGTGGAAGATATTGGCGCTGCAAATCGCTGCTTGTGTGCATACCGACCAGTTGGGAGTTGCCTTGAATTGGCTGTGTTGGGGGAATGGATCTATGCGTACTGATGACGTAGGCACTGCGGCTCGATTGGTACAAAGTAACTTCAGGCATGGAACTTGGGGGAAACGCTCTGATTATCAAATGTAGTCATAAACTTTTTATTAAACCTATTTTCTCAAATTGACCGCATGGGGTTTTTTCTTTCAATGATAAATTGTTAAAAGTGTCTTTGATAGATTGAATGAATGGGCGCAAAAAACACAGACGCCGCGGGGTTTGTTTGAGAGCAAAGTTCGCATGTGAAAAACGATGTTTATTCAGATCACTGAACGCTAACCAAAGATGTCGCTCGCTGACGAGCTTCTGGCCGACCTCGAAGAAGGCGCCGATGAGGAGGAGGAAGAGACGGTGGGAACGGTGGACGAAGATGACGCGATCGAGGAGGTGACGGAAGAGTCGGCGATGGACACTGGTCTCGTGGGAGTGTACGACAGAGTGGGGGTCGTGGCGAGACTGCGCGACTCTGATCGCTTCAAGACCCTGATGGAGCGCCTGCGTCGCAACGGCGATCAAGAAGCCCAGCGAGTCATCGCCGGGCCCGTCGAGGCCGACCCCGAGTATCAGTTCATCGTCGACCTCAACCAGCTCGCCTCCGAGATGGACAACGAAGTGAACGTCATCCACAAGTTCGTCCGCGACAAGTACCAGCAGCGCTTCCCCGAACTCGAGTCCCTCGTGCCCACGCCCCTCGAGTTCCTCGCCGCCGTCCAGGAGCTCGGCAACGACATCCAGATCAAGGCGCAGAACAAGGAAGTCATGGGGCGCATCCTCCTCCCCGCCACCGTCATCGTCGTCAGCATGACCGCCTCCACCACGCAGGGCGTCGAACTCACCCCCGACCAGCTCGCCGTCGTTCAGGAGGCGTGCACGATGGCGTTCGACCTGCAGCAGGCGAAGATGGACATCTACAAGTACGTCGAGCAGCGAATGGCGTTCATCGCGCCCAATCTGTCGGCGTTGGTGGGCGCGGGTACGGCGGCGATGTTGATGGGACAGGCGGGCGGCCTGACGCAGCTGAGCAAGATGCCCTCGTGCAACGTGCTCGTGTTGGGCGCGCAACGCCGCACCCTCGCCGGCTTCAGCTCCACCGCCATTCAACCTCACACCGGCTATCTCTTCTACACCCAGATGGTACAGTCCCTCCCTCCAGACCTCCGTCGCAAAGGCGCCCGACTCATCGCCGCCAAGTGCACTCTCGCCGCCCGCGTCGACGCCGTCCACTCCTCCACCGACGGCGCCATCGGACGACAGCTCTTCGAACAGGTCGAGCAGAAGATGGAGAAGATGCAGGAGCCGCCGCCCGTCAAAAATGTCAGTTTTAATTAAGAGCGATGGATCGTATTTGTGACGAGAAGGTTGTTTCAGGTGAAAGCGCTGCCGAAGCCGTTGGACCAGGCGAGTAAAAAGCGCGGTGGACGCCGCGTGCGCAAGATGAAGGAGCGCCTCGGTATGACGGAGCTGCGTCGAAAGGCCAATCGCGTCAGCTTCGGCGAGCTGGTAGAAGACGTCATGCAGGAGAAGATGGGCTTCAGTCTCGGACAGGTCAAGACCGGCCCCTCGTCCGGCGGTCGACTCCGAGGCCCCACCGTCGATCAGAAGACGAGAGCGCGCATGTCGCAGAAGCTGCAGAAGACGATGCAGAAACAGAACCAAACTTCCGGCGGAGTGACGTCGGTGCGCTCGAAGGTGGCCGGCACCGCGTCCAGTGTCACCTTCACTCCTGTACAAGGCCTGGAGATCGTCAACCCCCAGGCCATGGAGAAGAAGGTCGCCAACGCCAACGCCACCTACTTCTCCGCCACCGCCAGCTTCGTCAAGGTTCAGACTCCCATGCCTGGCGGCAGAAAGGACTCTTGACTGCATAACGAACGATCACTCCAATTGTTTTACGTATCACTTGTTCGTTTATTGTTGAATGTGTGTCTTCTTTCGTTTTCCCGGCGTAAAGTTGTGCTCATTTCATTTGTTACTTTGGCATCAAACGAGCAGGCAAATCTTTATAATATTTTGATAGTTTGTAATCACTTATTTTGAACTTGCGCAAGTCGATGTATCGCACTGAAATTGCAAGCAAATACAGAGGGATGCAGACTGGAGTTCGGCTTGAATGGTCGTGACGGTTTCTGTCATTTGCTAAGCAGTTCAATTGCGTTCATTGGTTGAGTGTCGACAAAGCACAATTTCGTCTAATAATATCTGCTACCAATTGATGGATCAACTTGTGAAAATTTACCCGAACTTGGAAAACTTGTTCCCTCCCAACAATGTGTTACCCTCCATCGATGCCGACTTGGAGTAGCCGGAAGGGGGCGATCGACTTCCGGCGACGAGCACTCCGGCGCCTACTGCGCCCACGTCGGCGCTATCAATTCCGCCCTCGCACAATCGACAGAACAATGGCTACGGTGCCACAAACAACAGCTGCTTCAATCTACCTAATCTTCACTGCAAGATTTTGGCGATATTTCTCATTTTTCTTGCTCATTTAGGTTGATTGCCACCGTTGGATCATTTGCTGCTTTTAGAGATCAAGCTGTCCGATGCGTCATGGAATGCCGTCGGCAATGGAATTTGTTGTAACGGGACTTGGCCGGTTATCCCCATGTGGATGACATGACGCCCGTGACCGCGCGATTTGAACTGTGAACGCTCTTCGTACGCGACGTTTGTTGCCGCCCGATCGAGCCTCTTTGCTCAGTCGCAGTCGGCAATGAGCGGTAAGTGAGACGATTTGCAGTTTCGGCTTTGCTTGAGGGGGCGGCGAGTTATAGGTGGTCTGACGGCGCAGCAGTTGGCGTCAGCGATGGGTTTATCGCAGACTTGTCCGTTGTTGACCAAGGCGGACGCGCTGGTTTACGGCCCGTCGAGCAACAACTGCGCCGACTTTGAGTTGCGCGGTGATCAGGAGCAGCGCGATCGTGTCGTCCGCCCAATTTTTCGAAGGTCGTGCTCGAGATGAACGAGATCGTCGCCAAGTTTCCCACCCACTTCCAGCCCACGCTTTAGACCAATCCGCGCATTTCTCAGCTCGACCGCCATCTCTTTTACCCCCGCGCATAGCTCTGATCTTTGAGCGGAAACTTTGACCCGTTTTTTTCGTTGAAGAGAAGAATGCGTGACGCGTTTTTGCCTAAATGGATTGTTGGTTGAGTCGAAGTTGTTCATTAACTATTGCTGCTAACGACCGTCTTCACTTGTCCGATTGACTTTCATCGTTATTTAGATTTGTTGCTTACAAACGATTGCTTTGTGCCAGATGTATGATATACTTTGGGACGTTTTATCCTCTGATCACCTCCACCGGGTCAATGTGTGCTCATTGTGCGCTCATTGTGTTCATGAATGGACGCGTATCATAAACTGCTTATCGAATACTTTGCATATGACCTCTTACGGGTAGATTAAGGGCTAGTAAGAGTTAACGTGAATCGTCCAACACCTGAAATCATCAGTGCAGTTACTAAGAATTCAATTCCGAGGACAACGTTCCAACTTGAAAGAGAATCGTGTTAAAAATTTGAGTGGGTACATCCGATAGCAAATACTGAATTATAGTTGGCCCATGGGAGAGGCCAAAATGTTCCAATCAGGAAGTTATGGCACTAAATTTGAAACTGAATGAACTTTCGATGTTTCAACGAAACTTTATCGAGTGCTCAGCCTTATTGAGAAATAACCGTCATCATTGGGTCATTTGAACCGCGACGGTCGGACCTCAGATGACATAAGGTAGATTTTCCCGCCACGTTTGTAGGGGCGAGTGGAGGACGCACGTGCATAACCGGACATAGATATGATATGGTGGTAATTAGCGGCGATTGGGCGGTTTGGGGTCGAGTTGTGGGCTGCGCGCGATGGACGAAGGCCGTTGTTTACCCCGGCAGGCTGGTCCATCCGGCTATTCGGCGTAACGACGTCATTGCTTGGGTGCCGTTCGCTTTACGCCCGCAACAATTGATGCTCGAGGTCGCCGCGGTCGACGAAGCCCTCCAGCAGGCGCCGTCTTTCTGTTTTGAAATACTCTCCGCCAACATCGACCCAAGATGCGCGTTGGTGACGCAAAACTCGCCTGCTGCCTGCTGTTATTGGTTCGTCCTCATTCATTTCATCGACTTCATTCCGTTAGCAGGATTTAATTACCCGCTTCTAGATCATTCCTGTCGCCGTTTGTCTCGACCATCGAGTATGTAAAAAGTTTCAAGCTTGCGGCGCGGTCCAGTATGATTATTCTATGCGGACGTCGACAAGCACCACCACGACGACCACAACTACGACGACGACCGCCGAGCCGCCGGCTGCGGAAATTATGGGCAGTGGGGAAGGGGGACTGGGAAGCGGCGAGGGATCGGGTGAAGGTAGCGCCGAAACCGACGATGGCACTCTGGAGCCGCCCTTGCTGTACGACGAGTTTGTACCGACAGTCGAAGACGAGCACGACACTTCCGCTGACCCGACGACGTCAGCGTCATACGAACTCTGCTCGTGCGAGAACAACGAGACCTGCCCGCTCAAAGATATGGATGAGAGTCGTCTGATGCATCTGGACTCGTATATCGCGCTGGCCTTCTGTCGCCCGGTGGCGGAGGAATTTCTCATGCAGTGCACAGGAGGTCGCTCCATAATCCGCGTTATCGGCAGAGTGGACGCCGACGAGACTGGCCGCACGCACATGGTCGGCTTCGAGGACTCGCTCGTCTTCTGCAGCTGCTCCAACGGCAGATATCACCGCGATCCTATTGTGGAACCTTGGAAGAAAGGCGTCTTGCACGCGTTCAAGTACAGCTGCGGTTGATCAACCGCCGCCCTCACCCTTCTAACTTTGCTCTCTCTCTCTTTGTAAGAATGACCCATACTTTATCCGATAATATTGCGCACTTGTTAGCATTGCTTGCACGTGAGCACGAACTATACATGCGTTGTGATTTGTGATCGCTTCACTAGACTCTGTACAAAGTATGCAATAAATAACAAGGGCGATGATGCACTCGGAAGAGCACTTGTACACAGCGGAAAACAAACAGCAAGGAGGGCGGAAGAATAGCAGAGCGAGAGAGAAACAGAGGGGGAGAGAGACAAAGAATAGCAGCAACGGAATGCACACAACTTGGAAGTGGGAGACGAATGACATCATGCAAAGGGGGATGAGCAATGAGGTGACGCTTCACAGCTGGAGATTTTTGCGCAGACTGTTCATCCAGATGCTCTTGCGATCGGCGGCTGCCGACTGCGTAACGTTCGGAGAGCAGCTGTCGACGCGCGTAGTTGTCGCGTCGTTCTCGTCCGCCGCTTCATCATCGCTGCTGAGCTCGCCCTCGCTCCGCTCCTTCGCCTCGTCCTCCAGCTTCATCAGCAACATGGCCGCCAACTTTCCACTCACGCGCGCCTTTCCACCCATCGCCGGCCGGACAACGCTGATCTTCAACGGGGTAACAGTGCGTCGCTCCTTCACCGAGTTCGATGATGATGACGCTTGGGCGCAAGGCGTGAGCGCTTGTCGAAGCGGCGTCAGGCCGCGAGGCGTGAGCGGTTTCACGGGCGACAACTTGGGCGAGAGATCTTGTCCGACGCGAAGGGCCTGGCGTATAAAGTCGAGATCGAGCGATCCGTCGCTGGCGTCAGGTAAGGAGAAGACGGTAGACTCGAGACACGATTGCTTGGCGGTGCTGCGGGCGGGCGACTGAGGCACGGGCGTGATGGGCAAGGAGGGTCGATGAAGCGCGTCCATCTTCTCAGCGTCCTTGTGGATCGTCGCCGCCGGACTGTTCAAGCGAAGCTCGCGCTCGCTTTGCTGCTCATCGCACCGCGCAGCCGTCTTCAGAGAGCGACTATTGCTCTGCTGTTGCTTCTCTCTTCTCTCCTTTTTGCATCCAACGACTTGCCTTCTTTCGATATTGTCAGCGCCGCCGAGCGAAGGAGGAGAAGCGCGCCGATTCGGTACGTCTCTCGTCACCCTATCGGCTTCAATTCGGCCCACCATCGCAGCTCTTTTTTGCTGCAACACCTTTTTCACGCCTGACACAGGCTTCTTCGGAGACGGGAGCTGTCGCTTGCGAGGACTTCTGGGCCCGGAAGAGGCTCGACTCGAAGTGGAAACTGTACTTTGCTGAGAATGGCGCTTGACTCGTCGCTGTCTATCATGATCGGCTTGCTTGGAACGCGCAGGGGAAGGAGAGCGTCGGCGGAGAGAACGTCGACGGGGAGCAGAAAACGACCGCGATCGCGATCGGCTGCTCTTACCATTCGGTGGTGACATTCGCTCGCGAGATCTTTTCCTTTTGCGCGAATAAGGTGGCGAAGGGCGCCGCGACATTCTGCTGCTCCTCGATCGAGATCTACTACGACGCCTCGGTGCACAGCGGTCGGGATCGCCTCTCCTACCTGGCCGGAGCTGACCATCAGCCTTGTTATCATTTTTGCTTCGAAGCGGCGGCATCAAGCACTTCTTCGGAATGCGCTTGTTCATGGCGTGCATTAGGATGGGCGGAGAAGGAATGCCGCTCTTCACTTTGGTTGGCATTTCAGTCGCAGTCGAACGCTTACAGTCATTCTCTTCCACGGTCCCGCAGGGATCAGGCGACAAAGGCTGTTTCTTCACCGGTCGAACGAGCTGGCTGCCCGCCGAAGCGAGAGACAACGGCTGCGGTTGTTTCGCGGGTAGAAGACTGTCTGCGAGCGAATCGGGCAACGTGGGCAGCCCGTCCGTGTTCGTCTCCAGGTCGGCGGCCAGCACCCACGCCCGCAGCGTGTCGTAGTTGCCGAATTTCAACTCCACCACACACTGCCCGCGAAGAATACGAGTATTAGCCGGTGAAGGGCGACGAGTCGACGCCGAATTAGCATCGAAGCCTTTGTCGCAGTAGGGACACGAAACTGCGAGCAGTCGCTGAGATCTAAAGCAGTTATGTACATACACACAAAGCAGGCAGGCATGAAACTACTAACCGTTGCTTTAGTTCATTTATGGTCTCTTCTTTCTGATTGCGTTCAGTTCGAAAAGTCGCGAGAGTGGCGTGCAAACTTTTGCTCAGTTTCTTGTTCTTGCACTGCTCAGCAACGAGCTGCGCGCGCAAAGATTCGATCATCTGTTGGCATTCAGCCAGTTCCGTTTCCTGTCGTTCACAGCGAACTTCCACCTGATCAACGACGAATGATACACCAAGTTGTCCAACGAAAAACAAACCGATTCTTGCGGGCATTCATCGATCAAGTTATCATAGAGGTTGAAATCTGGCGCCTGCAGCAGTGAATCCAAATTGCCATCTAAATGATCGCTCCCAAAACTGTTGCTCGTGTCGTTGATGACCGGCGTTCGCACCGGTGATTTCATTTCTTCCACGTCCAGCAAATAGTTTTCCCCGTCTTCAGCCTCTTCATCGGACGAATCATGCAGCGCTGAACACAATTTAGGATTGTAAGTGACAAATTTAATAACCTAAATCCTTACGAGGATAGGCGAACTCGGATCGCTCCATATCCCTATCGCCCCAAAGCAATTGCCGGCCGGCCGCTCCGCTTGAAATCCTAAAATTAACTAAATATTTAACAAAATGAACGCTCGATTCAACCTCAAGTCAAGGGTTTCGCCATTGCCTGAGCCGCTTCTATTGTCGCAGCTACTCGTATCGTCAATATTCGCGCGAAATGCTACCGCTGTCTGTAAGATATATTTGCAATGTCGTTGTAAGACTCCAATAACTCAAAGCACTCGTGAAGAATGCTGCCGGCAGAACCTGTGTAACGGGAGGGGTGGCTGGTTCTGCATGCGTCCTGCAATGGGAGAAGGGTGTCTGGTTATATGAAATCTGTCGTAACGAGAACCCGTTATTATTTAACATGATTTAAAGGCCCGAAACGAGAAAAATACCACTGTTCTTATAAGACTGGGATTAGCAATGTTTTTTTACAAGTGCGATTATCAGACATATTGAATTAAAACGCGAACTGAAGTAAGCGATGTATCAATATTGTACTCATCGGTCGAAGTTAATGTATGGTGCGGCTCATGGAAGGAAACGCGTTCAAAATGGATGTCTATAATTAATTAACCTCATATCCCTAGTAGACTTAAAATTGTGGTAAGGATGCCCTTCGAAAATGTTCGACTGGCAGATGAGGATATCGATATGATCCCTTACCACCCACACATTGTATTACTAAGCATAGTGTATCCCTTTGTTCCGACAGTGTCTCACACTCATATGACTGGTAGGGTTGGATTAGGGAAACTACACCAAGATTTTGGGAAGAGGTTCGATTTCAATATTTGAAAAATCACTGAATTGAACTGAATTGCTAATCGTTCACATACATACAATGCATGCTGTATAATACAGTCTTACTGAAGCGACAGCACTTGTATGCATATGTTTGCATGTTGGTGAGGAATGGACGTGAATATCACTTGTTCAGTTGACGAGAAAAACAGTTTGATGCGATCAATCCTAAAGGAACAATAGTTTGCTATCCCCATACATAGCCCACACGCTCACTGAGCATTCTCCATATATCCCGTGATTCGGCCCGTATAAATGTCGTTCTTTGATACGCTCCAAAAGTCAAGAAAGTTATAAACTGATCACAAGGTATATCTGCATAATTGGAGTTGACGTCTGAAGCTGTGAGCATTCACTCAAAACAAGGCCTGTATTACGTCAATTGGGATCAAATAATACTTTCTCGTTGATCTCTGCTCGCCGCTGTTCTCTTAACCGCATTATCAAACGAATCTTATGATAAAGCTATTCAAAGGGACAGTTGCTTGTTTCTTATATGCGAAGTTCATCTGACCGAAACTTTCTTAAGCAACGAATTTGATCAAGGAGAGTGGAGAAGCATGCTCCTGAGGGACAACGTTGAGCCCCCTTTCCACCAAATCAGACATCCGTGGACACTAATGCAGGCGAAAGTTTTTGCCACAAGATAATCAATATTCAATACCAACTTGAGATCTTGCTTTTTTGCGTTTGAAGTTGATATGGGCTCTTGTTAACTCGTTAACCACTTGGTTGATAATCATCACATGAGTATGAAAAGAACTCTACGACTCCCATAATCAAAGACATAACGGCAGCCCCGCCACCCCTATTGCCCACACCTGAATCGGAGCCATACAGATTTTAAAGAGGAATAATCAAAAATGCTACCTATTCTGAAGGACTAACACATCGAGTAGAATTATTCATCATGTAAACTGCTAGTTAACTGAATCGAAACATTCCAAAGCGATATAGGATGACCTTTTTCATGAGTTATATTTTGCGGTAGCTAAAATTAATTGATCTTCTTGTGCTAAATGTGCATGGTGCTTTCCGTACATTCAGCTTATTTGGATGGCCCTGTTTGGTAGTAACTGCACCAGAACTCCTTCTATCACCCTTCCACACGGAATCCACTTTCAGATTCTTTGAGAATTCATTAGCAAATGACTAGTGAAGTGTCTATGTCGCTTGTCTTATGCTGCCCTCGAGGAATGCTCAAGAAACTTGACTTTCATGCAATGGGCAAAGCTCAGGCCATTACCGCCTGAATGCTTCAAATGAAATCATCATGAAAGTTGCGGTCAGGCCAGATAACGATGGCGATTTTCCTTCAGCGGTTGTCACATAGCAACGACATCCAGATCTCGGCCAATAAGCGCGCGCAAGTCGTGTTAGCGCATGCATCACAAGGCACCGATATTGCGCACGACACACCAATGATCGCGCGCGATAAAAATTCGAGAATGTTGGGATGTTGTTACTGAGTAGGCGATGACTTTTTTATGCCAGCATGATATTCTGATAGCGTACTTAATCTTGCTATTATGTGCGCATTTGCGAGATTCATTTGGTTGTTTCGACCTTGAAAAAATGTTTCTTTGGTTTCTTGAGAAAGAAAACAGAAAAAAATCGAGCAGATAATGAAACCAAATGAGAGAAGAATGTATCCAGATATCTTTCGGTTGTATTCATATCGCCTTAATAGAATAACGCGGCAATGGTTTATCATCGTGATCAACAAAGCAATAAATGTCTTACGACGCTGAACGCGCACCGCGAAAATAGTACGCTGAAGCGTTGAATGTCAAACAATATCAGCAAAACAGCCTCTAATGAATACTCGATTAGTGAATTATGCATCAGCGTGTTGAAATAACATCACCAAGTCTTTTTTATTGGTACAAATGTTACCTCAGCAGTGCAATCCATTTGCAGTCAAATTCAGAAAAAACGTTTACTTTGCAACTCGTTAGAGTGTGTGCATCTCTAACTTTCACTTCTTCACATTTTATGCTCATTTCGAACTTGCTTAGAGGAAAGAAGCGGCAATTTTCGATTGTGCACTATCGAACGCATATTTCTTGGCTTCATAATAGTTTGACTTGAGTTCTGGGTGACTAACTCTGTGCTCAGTTTCAAATATAGCGATTCCTCCTAATGGTGAGTGATTACATATGACATTAACATGAAAAGCCAAAGTTTCACTTTAGAAAGTCTTGCTCGTTTCTATTTACTTTCTCTAACTGTTTGCTAGAAAGGTAACGAAATAACGGGGACTAATACTGATCTAACTTGCTCATAGTCTTGATGTCAGTAGGTTGCAGTTGCGGCGCTTCGCGCCTCAACTGCAACCTACTGATATCAACACTTGAGAAATATGGCGCTTCGCGCCGCAAGAAACAAAAATAAAGACAACACAGAAAAAATCAAACTAAAAGGCATTAGTTTTCTAGAGAAGAAACGAGATGTAATTCAATTTTCAATGGTCGAATGACATCTCGTTTCTTCTCTAGAAAACTAATGCCTTTTAGTTTGATTTTTTCTGTGTTGTCTTTATTTTTGTTTCTTGCGGCGCGAAGCGCCATATTTCTCAAGTGTTGATATCAGTAGGTTGCAGTTGAGGCGCGAAGCGCCGCAACTGCAACCTACTGACATCAAGACTATGAGCAAGTTANGGCGCGAAGCGCCGCAACTGCAACCTACTGACATCAAGACTATGAGCAAGCTAGATTAGTATTAGTCCCCCTTATTTCGTTACCTTTCTAGCAAACAGTTGGAGAAAGTAAATAGAAACGAGCAAGACTTTCTAAAGTGAAACTTTGGCTTTTCATGTTAATTTTACTATCGATTGAAAAATGGGAATTAGTAATCAAGAGGCTTGAAACCTAATGGATATCCTGACATGATCAGAACACTTTTGCTTACACTTTTTAAGGAATAGCGAGGACCTTATACTCAAATTCGAATCTATCATCATTTTCAGAAATTTAAATGTTTAACGTGTTATTTATAAAGTGCATATGGAATCCTTGTACTTACCATGTCGCTATTTTCTTAATGAATTCAAGGAGGGTTTAAAAATGGTTTGAAATATTGAGGAGATTACTAAAATGATCGAAGAGTATATGTATATGTATTATTATTAAGTAAATTAAATTAGGAAAAACATGATATCAATGCTCTTGTTGTTGTCAGTGACAGAGATCGAACGGCAAAACTCGGTAGAAGTAAAAGTTAAGCAACTTCATTTTTAACAATTCCGTTTACTAAAATACGTCATTAAGAAATCGTTTATCAAAACTCAGTAACGCAGCGCACATTAATTTTGTTTTTAAATAATCGATTGTCAAGAATCGCAATAGTTCCTTTTTAATTTTTTGCTTTGTAAGATTTCTGAAGAGAACCGGGAAGTGTTACTATTACTCTATCAAATATTGCTAGCACTTGACTTGATGTATTTCTGTGAATATTTCTTTAGTACGCGGAAAGTGACTTGCAGCAGTTTATTTTTAGGCTATACTGGTGATGGTATATATATGAAAATTATAACACTGAAACGTCAACGCGAAAAATTCGTATTTGAAAATGAGTCGATCCTGAATGGATGGAAAGGATTCGCCTCTGAAGGCGCTCTCTGTTCTGATTCCAATATCACGTATCACGCTGTTCTCTCCTACAATTCAAATGGTTCCTCAGATAGCAACAAGTTATACTGGTATTTGGAGATATTTTCGGCGGAGACACTCAAAAAAGTAAAAATTATAACGAAAGATACAGTAAAGACAAGCATAGCGCCTAAACTCGTCTGCGGCGACAATCGTACAGTTGTTGTTTATGCAGCACAAAACACTGTGATTAAAGATAAATTCGCGCTTGTCAAACTTCCGTTCACATTTGATTTTTGATGTTCGGGTTGATTCTGTTATTAAACAATCAATGTCAGAGTGGGTGCTGCAAACAAATTCGTTCTTTCAAATTCTGCGTTGAACTTTCAAGCACGGAGAAGGGCGCAGAAGATGAGAATGGAAAGCAATTTGAAATATTATATCATCTTTGGTTGTGTGACTTTCTTGCTTAAGAAATTCAAGTAAAACTTGCTTACTGCCCTTTCAAATATCCTTAAATGATGGCGATCGCATAGAGCTGCACAGCTAGTGATTGACTGATCGGAATATAATAAAATTTAGAGGTGAAAAATATCTATCAAGTCTCCACAATGTGTCGAAATTTCGTTAAATTTCGGTGAAAACAACACACTTATAAAAAATTAATAGGGGGACTTACGTGCGCCACTCGGTACTCTTCGAATGACACGTTAATAAATTAAAATACGTCCTCCTGCGTGATCGATTATCATAAATTTCCTTAACAACGTGCTGACATCAAACTGAATTATGGTCTTGATTTTTGATCCCTTTTTGCTTTCCTGCGGTATGATGGCGCATAGATTAATTACACCATTCATCAAAACCGGTCGACACTTTTCAACTTTTGCGAAGCGTTCCCACCTACCGCGA
>NIUQ01003736.1:0-16212 GCA_002796945.1 Plectus sambesii
CCTCCAATACAACTCGCCGTCCTCGTGTCATCGTCATCACTCTCCAACGTACTCACCACATGACTGCGCGCCAGCACCCTGCTAATCAAAACACGACTGGTTGATGTAAGACTTCTTCCGATTGTAGGTCTATGTTGCGTCAATTTGTTTCGAAACACACGGATACTTTTTGGGTCATATTTAATTTTATTATAGTTATAACTGCGCTTAATTCAGCGAACGAGTGAAACTCGATTCGAGGTATACAGATTGCGATCTCTATTTGTGATATCAAAGCATATCGTAGTCATATCCAAATCGACTCAACAAATGTGCATCGATTTACGCGAATTGACGTGAACGTCCAGGGGTCGATTTCATAAGCCTGATGTGTGAACTTTGTATGATGACAGTGCAGAAATGGAGCCAAATATAGCATTTAATTATTTTTGGGAGACTAGCCCCAGGCCGTCACGCGCAAAATAAAGTCGACAAATTCGTGTCTTGTGCGCTCAAGGACGATACAGAGACGACGCCAATTTGATTGCCGCAATACACGCTACCGTAATTATTCAAACAATTTTGATAAATCGTTGCTTGATACCCTAACCACCACGACTCCAGGCGTACCTCTACTTTGTGAGTCGAAGTGTAGAGGAACGCTGGACTTATGCAGTGATGCAAAGATATTTTGAGACTATCGTGATTTCGGGCAGATGGCTAGAGGGAGAGAGAACGCGATGAAAGCACAGGTTTTAATCATGGTCACTGCAAACACGTCTGTAAAAAACTGAATCGGTGCCTCAACACGGTCAAAACAGCAACTACCGACCGAGAGACGAACATGTCCATCGAAAACAAACAGTTTAAGACCCGTACGTTAAAAAGTACACAAGCATGTGATCAAGGATGAGGAAATGGCTGGCCTTGGGCCCTATACTTCAATTTCAAACGCTCCATCAAGGGCAGCGGACTTTCTCGTCCAGAATTGATCTCGACCACTTTCAGCTTGTTATCTTGAGGAGCGTCGATGGCCAAATCTTTGAAACTTTCGGAGACGGCGTCTTCGAGAGGGTGTGTCAGCGGTTGGTCGCGGAAGCTCGTCTCGAGCTCTGCCTGTTCGGTTTCGTCGTCGGGGATGAGAATTACCGAGTCGTCAAAGATGTTGTCGTCGGCGGGTGTCTCCTCCTGCACCGCCTGTGCCGGTGCTTTGACTAAATCGAATACAAATAACTTTCATTAATAATTTATTTAAGACCCGCAAATGAACCGACTTTTGATCGCGCGGCTTCTTTTGACAGGCTTCTTGTCCGCTTGCGCCTTGTCAAACTGCGAAAGGATGTCGGGGAAAGCGGCGGCGAACAGCTCAGTCGATTCCAAAGTGATGTAATGACCTTCGATTGTCGTTTGGTCTTCGGCTGCAACGTTAGAGAGTGGCTTAGAGAGCGATGTAGCCGACTGTAAAATAAAAGTCCCTTACTCAGCCGCTTCCATTGCACCTCAACGCACTGACAACCATTTCGAATGCGTTTCTTCACGACACTGCAAATTATTAATCTAAATTATTCACATCGCTCGGAAGTCTCCGTTCATACCAGACAGGCTGCAGGCCTTTGATTGCCAAACCATTCGCCACGCATTCTCGCATTGTCCAGAGCGCAATGAGTGGTACAACTTTCGCCACCGAATAATCGTCCGTCCATTCCAATTTTCCACCCATAAACAGCTGAAATGGGAAAGCGTGAGAGCTGTCATTTTTATGCGAGTCTGTCATATATTTCGTAACGTAGAGGTCAGGGGATGGCAGAGAATGCGTAACGTTCAAGAGCGCATAACACTGAAGCGTAAAGTAACCGATTGATTTGATAGTTTCAGAAGACAGAAGATGCTGAAGAATGGTGAAAATTTGCGCAACATAGTATTATGATTTGAGGCACCAATTTATAACGAGATGAGCGGTCGCGCAAAAGGATAAAGGAAAGAGGGAGAGAGGAGAGAGAGAACCAACCAATCACAACGGGAATGGATAGAGCATGTCCCCGCGGATATCACCCAGCTATCACTAGTCGGACCGCGCCCCACGACAAATAGCGTCATTGTTTCAATTTTGCGTACAATGAAGTCGGTAAGCTTTGGACGAGTCCAGGTGAAGTCGCACATATGAAGCGGAACGATCTGCTCCTTGAGGTACTCTTCGACGATCGCCTCATTAGGAAACGACTGAACAGACAGCACCCGTTTAAATACGGCACTTTCAGCCGCAGTCGTTGGCCTAAAGGTGTCGTTCCACTCTCGCATGCTGCAATTGCATTCACCATCGCATCCAGTAGCACAGCAAAAACGTACGAGGACGGTATGCGGCATACCGTATGCCTCACAATTCCGGATTGCGTTATAAGACGCCACACGCGCATGCGTTGATTTTATGCAGTATCGTATGCATACGCGTATGGCGTGTAATAACGCAATTCCGGAATGTGAGGCATACCGTCTACGTAGCAGCAAATATGTGATGAAAACTTACCGATCGAGCACCGCGCGGCCGGAATGGAAGTCGCTAAGAAAGCGCATGGCGGTTTCTTTGCCTACGCCCGGCACGCCCTTCTCGCCGTAGTCGCAGCCGAGGAGGAGCGCGAGACACACCAGCTTCTCGCGGTCCAGACCTACAGCGGGTGTTAGCGTATATGCGAAGATGAGCAACTAGTAATGCGACTGATTGCTAGGAATGGATACGTGAAAGTTCGAAACTCCGATATTGAACCCTTTGAAACCCCTGTTAAATCTCGCTACTTCAATAAAGTAGAATTCATTTATGCCAGTTTCGTTTATACCGGTATTTCGCTTATACAATGAAACTCCTATATAAGAGAATGCTCGGAAAATCAAAAAGTGTCTCGTAAATCCGGATTTCACTGTACCAAATATTTTGGCCGGTCCCAAGACGTAACTTCCCTCACACCGAGTTCCCTTATATCAATCGTTTTGGTCCAAGTCCTCCAAGCACCGGTATTAACAGATTCCACTATTCCTCACCGAGTTCCTTCTCGATTCGCTCCATGCGATAGCAGTCGACTGTCGGCTGTTTGCCCTCAAGGGAGAAGTTGCGCAGCACAGTCGACGCGCCGTACAAGAATGCATCGCTATCGTCGGTAATGACAGCGGCGGCGATCTGAAACGAAGCAAAGCATAATAGGAAAAGATAGAGAGAGAGCGAATGGACGTACGCCGTCTTGATTGAGCGTCGCGCAGGTCGCTTCCGCCTCGCCGTCGAGTTGGAACACCGGCAGTCCCATCAGAGCGATCAGTTCACAGCACTGAAGGATAAGTTTATATTGTGGAATGGTAACATGGCAGGAGCGAAGCTTGAACTGAGGTGCTGGAGGGAGTCGAGTGATCGAGGAATCAGTAGAGAGGTACTATGATAGTTATTGCATTCCCAATTTTACATAAGCATAGATAGGGAGGCGTTGGTGCTGTTGGAGCTCAACGGAGTGGGCTTATTCATTGACCAACGTTCTAGCACTCACTGTGACTTCACAATGTGATAATAATCTTCTGAAAACTTGGGAAAATCTCAAAAATGAGGGGTATTCGCCTCGCCACTCTTCCCTCTAGCTTCGCCATCGCACACCGAACAGAAATGACCACCTCCTTCATAACGCCCATAAACCTGGAGCGATTCGCCTGTCCCTGCTGGGAAGGGGCTGTCGGGTCGGGACGCTTGCCCTGCTGCTGCTGAATCCGTCTCCTCATAGTGTCCTTTTTCAAATCGGGCGGCTTTCCGTCGGCAACGAGAAAGAGCCGCATGTTGCGCTGAAGCAGCGCGACGATTCGAAAGAAAAGATTCCTGCGAAAATGGACAATAAGTATAGGAAGAAGAGGATGAGTGAGGAAATACCGGAGGTAGATTTTCTGTAGGGCAGGAGCGGCAGATCGCACCGCCGTCTGCATCTGGCACACCCAGAAGCCGAGATCAACCGCCAAGCTTTCCCCATCCAAGTCGTCCAGAGGACGGCGTTCCCTCACTGGTTCCAGGATCGACCACAAATCCTTCACACCCATCTTCAATGATATCAACAGTAACAACCACAACTGTCTGTCCAATCTACGAAGCAAGTTTCCCGCCGTATGACGTCACTCAATGGATAAAGCGAGTGTCACATGGGAGTCAGTTACCACAATCTTTAATACGATAAAAATTGAATTTAAAGCTATAGCACGTAAGAAGGAGAAACTCAATGTCTGATGCGCCTTGAGGAGAGAAGTCGAAAAATCATACAGTCCATTGAAATCGAAGGCAAAACGATTTTAGTGTAAACTATGTGTGACGTCCGCCAAAGAAAGGATTGCTAGTGCTGATAGATAGGATTGTTAGTTCTGATCGAAACACGACATGCTCCCCTTTTGCAAGAAACAGCGCCGACGATAGTAGCATTTATTTCAGAAGCAAAGGCAGCGCTTCTGATAACATCTGACAAATTCAACAAAGAACCAAGAAGAGCAGATCATAAAGATCACTGAATCATTCTTCGTCGTTCTCTTCTGCATCGGCGATCGACAGAAACTGTCGCTTCTTGGTGGTGTTCATGTACGGTTTCAGGACCCATTCGGTTTCCGCCGCTTCAATCGAGTCGAGAGTACCCAACTTTATGCAGTACACTGAAATTATCCATTTAACTAATATATATACAATATAACGTTTAATGTTGCATACATTTCAGTTCGAAACGTGGTCCGATTTCTTTCATCTCGATTTCTGTCCCTTCAGCTTTCTTGAAAGTGTGATGCCTGAATTAACACACTAATTTATATTGTTTTAAAGATGAACTCCGATCACTTCTAGTTTTCGGAAATGTACCGTAAATCAATATCAGCTACGCATGACAAACTGACTGTGAATCATACCAATTACATTGTAATTAACTCGCCGCTGAACAGCCTTATCATGGTAACTATGTCAATTTGATAATAATTTGCGGTACATTTGTTAGAGGTAGACGTGACCAAAGTTTCCCTATTAATGATCGACACCGAACCTGAAAGAGATGAAATCGTCATCATTAGCAAAAGTCACAACTCTTTTGCTGTCATCTTTCGGCACTGGGAACAAATGCTTGAGGATCGTGGTTGTCTAAAAAGGAGAGCTTGAATAAAGAAAAACAAGATGAGGGGAAAGTGGACGCACTCTGATGCCGAGCTTGGACTTTAAATTGTTGAAAATGAGATGGGGATACTGCTCGGTCATAGTGCCGACGTCTGGAATATCATGCCGCATGACGACGTTGCTCATGTTGAAGTAGGCCGTCGGCCCCATCGGCAAATGGCAAATGATCAAGCCATCCGGATTCCCTCGATGCTCGTGAATAATGATGAAATCAGTCACCTGAATTATTTTGCTTGAACTTATCTCAGAAATACAAATCACCTACTTCATACCGCACACTTAGATTTAGTTTTTACTTCAATTTAGGGTGCACGTACGTCAATATTGCGCTCAAGTGAAAATTTTACTGGTGTAAAGGAAGAAATTTCAGTTTAAGTTCGAACTTATGTAAGATAAGTTGTACTAAGTTCAAGTCATTCTTTAATTAAGGTCATGCTTAGTTAAAATACACTTACATTAAGACCATACCTACGGCTAATCTTAAATTAATATCATAATAAACTAACGCCGTTCTTAAATTAAGGGATAGGATGCGCTTTATTTGGCACTAGTTTGATTTTGATCGTAGCTTAAGTACAGGATGTAATAGAAGCCCAAACTCACTTCGTTCGCTCGACACGCTTCGACCAACTTTTTCACGTCATAATGACCGCGGTTCATGCGCTGTGAATTCGGAAAAACCAGCTTCATTTCCTAGAAAACAACATTTCGCACTGCTTCAGTTATACACTATTGCTTCAACGACGAATGCAAACCTTGGCGAACATTTTGAGACGCGAGCTGGGATCGCGTGAAGTGGTGATCATGATTTTCGGGTCTTTGCAACCGGCCCATCTGTATTCGTCATCGATCTGAACCACCGCCTCGGCTAAATTCGTACAATCAACATATGCAATTAGGAAAGAATTAGTCATTTTTTATGACATTGGCATACAGTCAAGACTTACTCTGCTTCTATAGCTTCTAAAATAGCGCTTCCTCTACGGGCAATTTTTTTATAATCAGATTTCTTTAGAAAATCAATTCAACTAATAATCAGATTAAACTGTATGAAGGAATTTATAAATCAATTTCAATTTTATGATACATTTAAATCAAGAATTGTAGAAACAACGAGTTGAAAAATGAAGTTCTTTCCTCAATCTGACCAGATCGAAATCGACAGTGGACCTTTATATGAATCTTTTCTGCATCAAAGATGAAATGGAGTCGAGATTTGAGAAAAATACTTACCATCCTCGCCTTTCCAGCCGATGCCTTTCTGAAGATCCAGCGCCTCTTTGCGTAAATCGGTTGGGATTGGTCGATTTTCTGAATTGAAAAAGTCATATTAGAATTTCGTTCCTTCAAAGCAGCTAAGGAATCGTAGTCGCACCGTCAATAGACTTTTTTATCCGATCGCGCTTCTCTTGAATCAATTTTTGCTTCTCTTCCATGCTCTTCCGATAGATGTACTCACGCCGTAACCTGGCCTGTCGGCGAATCATCTTGAACACAGTGTCTGGAAATCACATATATTTATAAAAAGTCTACTTTTGTTAATTTGATCTTGAATTCGATTTCAATTTTGCTTCGCGTGAAATGTGCGCGCAACGAAAAATGTACCATGATTACGGTACCTTTCTAAAACATTCTCTTCGAGATTTAATACAGATCGAGGAGAATTAGACACTGCCAGATCTTCAATATTTTGATCGTATGTACTATTTAGTATTTCGGCTACTTGGTCAATGAATCCAAAGACTAGGAGACTTGTTACTTTCAAAAGCTGTGTACCCAGGCGACGGTGTATTTCTTTGTTCTTTCACTCTTTTCACCAACGCCTGCGTATATTGCCCACATATTGTGAGTAGAGTAGTGAATCGTATAGCAAGTCAAGCAACATTGCGAACATATATTTAAAGTAACGGATATATAAGCTCCTGACCATAGGATGGCAGAGCTGGATTATCTTAGAGGCTTAGTCGATCATGACCAAGACACATTCGGTCCCCCCCCCCCCCCCGCAAGTCTCAAAAACGTTCAGATGGGATCCTAGCTAATTAAATTCCTATAAAATGCTATAGATACCGCAAACCCCCCTCCCCAGTTGCAGGATAAGTTACTCTTGAGTCATCGGCTAATCCCATGATGATATAATTTGTGCACTTTTGTCTATTCGCCATGATTTCTGCTCTTCTTGACAAGGCACATCTCTTTGTCTGGTCAAGAGGCTGCTGATGAAAATGATGCAACCCAGTACGAAACATAATTACGATTTATCAGTTATCATTACAAATACTTTGCATTCTTTTCTCTAAAACTATACGAAGCATGAAAGTTATTACGCTACGCAATACATTGAATTTTTCTTCGTCTGAACTATTCATTTTGAATGAACCAAAGAAATCATTTGGTAGCGGTATCGAATCAGCATCGCTCCAAAGTTGCTCGCACATAGCAATCCAACTCGAGGCGAAATTCATCATGACTTTTAACGTTACTGAGTCTTGCGGCTGCTGAAATATTAGTGACATAAGCTCTTTATTTTCTTCGAAAATTTCTTCCGAAGGTAATCCTTCTTTTATTCTTGGATGGGAATCGCGAAATTTCGAATATAAGAATAAGTCCATATTCTTAAATATCAAATGGCGTAACAAATCGGGCGTTTCTTCAACCCGTCTCAGACAATCAGTAAAATTATAGCAATCGTGAAAAATTTCGGACTTGTTGAAATTTCTTGGAACGCAGTTCATTCTTAGACACGTCAAAATTGTATGTAAGTGAAGAATTAAATCGTCTTCAATTGCGCTGCAAAAGCCGAGAAATGAAAAAATAGAATGAACGATGCTTGATAAAACCGGTGGTGGGTTAACGCCATCTTCGCGTTGCAGCGATTTAATAGCAGCAGAAATCGCACTCTTCGACCAACCTGTATCGAAACGGAATCGTTCGGCCTTGAACTTTTCATCGATCCGCCTTTGCAGTCGTAGCCCATCTCGATTTATCACTGTTAATCTGGCCATGGCGCGTGAACATGCAATGAGCTTGAATTGAGTCGAAATTTCCAGTCCAGATAGTGAACAAGCGATAACAAACGGCCATTCGTACGACAACACATTGCTGTATTGATCAATGATAATCGATAGTTTTTCTGTTGAGTTGTGCGCAGAGGTGAGCATCGGCGCCTCGCAGGAATCGGTGATATCAATGTAGGTATAATCTCCACCAAACCCACCCACGGCCCACGCTGATGATGAATTTTCTGTCGCGTTTTTCCGTTCAGCATCCAAACGTTCTCTCATATTCCCAAGGTCAAAATTTTTTAGAGTTTCACCATATATTTGTCGCTTGTCATACTTCTTGGTAGCCAAAAACGTACAAATTTTTGCTCTCTCCGGCTCCGTACGCGTTATTATAGCAATATCTCTCGACTGAATACCGGCATTCAATAAAGTGTTGATTTCTTCAAATATAGCGAGCAATACTTCATGAGACGTCAAAAAAATTCGTTGGTCAACATCAGCGCACTCGATGTTGTGCCCAATGGACGAATCGTCAATTTCAAGCTGGTCCTTCCAAAATCTGATTATATTTGTTGAGCCACGCAATACCTTGGTCAGCTCGTGAATTTTGTATTTCGATTTCGTACGTTCATTTAAATCCTGACAAAATCGTGCAATATCGGTGCGATTGGGTGGAGTTACTCCATTCGTAATTACGCAGATAGTCCTACCTGTGATATTTTCAGCTGAACGATTAATCAAAAAGTCCAAATCATCCGGTGTCATGAGAATTTCATCTCTGAAAATGTCGTCATCATCTTTTTCTACTGTAAAATTTCTCTGACCAATGCGAAGAGTCGGCTTTCGATGCTTTGCAAACACTGATTCATGAGCTTCGAGAAAAGCCTCCAGTTTACGTTGATATGACGTACGGCTTGCAATAAATAGTTTGCTTTTTGTTTCTTCTCTTTCTTTCTTTGCTTTGTCTTTTTCTTTCTTCGCTTCATCTTTTGCTACGTTCAATAACTGCATCAGAAGCACCAGCGTTTTACCAGATCCAGGCGGACCAGTGATAAGTTGCAGTCTGTCTTGACAATGTGCAATTTCCAACTGTTCATTGGAGAGGAAAATGAATTCATTAGAAGAAGCATGCAACACGTTAGCCGCTTTTTTCGATTTCTTCTGCTTTGGGCAAAAATTTTCCTGTTGTATCAGTCGGGCCACTGACAGAGCGTTCTTCATTGGACTCAGATCAACAATGGACCGAAGGCCAACAATAATCTTGATAAATTTACTAAAATTTTCCCGAGCAAACAGGTCGACCTGCTCTCTGCAACTGTTCGCATCCAACCAAAATTGTCGAAAAGTTTCATTACTGCCACAAGTTTCTTTGTCAATATGAACATAGCCACAGCCAGGTTGAATTGATGACAGGTCGCAATTTGGATAGCAAATTCCAGATTTCATCGGAATATCGAATTCTTCTTCAGGCATTATTGCATTCCAAAGCAAGCGCATTATGACTGGTAAATCATGAGCTTGTTTGCAAGCCTTAACATATGTTTGATCTTTTGCGCCGTGCTTATCCAAACTTTCTGCAGCTTTAACTTCAAGAATGTTTATGCCGAAGTATGGATGGAGAAATAATAAATCGCACTGAAAGTCGGGCGATATCTTTGTATCGTTTTCTCCTAAAAGTATGGACATGAATTTCGGCATAGGAAATTAAAATATGGATGGTCCAATGCACGAACCAGTGGCGGGAAGCCGATGAAGTACAAGCGAAATGGTAAAATACCTTTCTGCTCATTTATGACTGAGGGACAACCTTAAATACCGTGTTTCTTCCAATAGACGCCCAGGGCGTCTATTATTTCAACCTAGGCTAGAAGGGGGCGTCTATTGGAGGGAGGGCGTCTATTGGAGGGTGGGCGTTTATTGTTTCAACCGATGTTTGAACATGGCGTTCCGTGGAGAGAGAGTATCTTTTTTTCTTAATTGCTACTTCAGCATATAATATTATTCATTAATATAAGGATTGTGCGATATCAGTAGTCGAATTTGAGTGGGAGTTCAGTATTGACCTTCACTGCACAGGCGATTATCATTTTAATTACCCTAGAGAGGGACGATTACTTGGGGGGGGGGGCGTCTATTGGAGGGTGGGCGTCTATTTTTTCAACCTACGCTTGAGGGGGGCGTCTATTGGAAGAAATACGGTATATATCTGGAAAAACAGCAGATCAACATAGATAGAGTCAAGCGAGAGTCAAATAGATCCCATTAGAGAAAAAACGCAACAGACAAGTATTTCTTTTATCCTGCCCTTCAACTCGAAAGAGATGAGATTTCTAGCTTTAAGTAGGGCTGTAATCGTCCCCGGAATTCCCCATCCCCGGAATTTCCAATTCTCCGTCTGCGTTACAGCCCTAGCTTTAAGCACTTCAGGCGGAACATCAAGAATCATAATTCGCCGTAATCACCACAAGTGGATTCTACGCCGCGGTGTATATAAATTTTAAACTTGATTCCTTACCATTATACCTCATGATGAGATCAGCAATCTTAGTTTTAAGTTCCTTAGGAAATGCTTTGGAGTCCAGACTAGCAATTAGTATTCCACCCAAATCAAGCGATTTAAAAATGAAAAATATTCGATATTCTGCATTTCCACCTCGTAAATCACTCTCCTTGTTTTTTCGATCTTTATCGTTTGCTCCCGGTATCGAGCCGAGATAATCTCGAACGGAAGAATGGTAGACTGGTATACAAATAGTTTCCTGACCAATCTGGGCCCTTCTCCATTGCGGATAAAACTTTTCTAAACCGGTTTCCGAAGAATTTAGAAACTTTTGGAAATCCATGCTCCTAAAGGTCTTAGAGACGCGCAACGCGCTACATGCAATGCTGAAGTGCTATGACGCGTTGATCGCACGCTTAACGTCAACTATCATTGTTCCCTCTTCATAGTGTAGTTATCAATTCGCTGCCAAAATTGCCATACCGCCCACATTCGTAATCTACTATGGCTGCGTCGGCATCGTTTCGAATTTGAAGATTCTTCAATAAAGCACACATCATAGGAGTTTATAATGCAGCGGCGTGCGCATGTAATTACTGGTTGCATGAGGGTAATTAATAGGACAACTTGACGTATCCTATGCCCGACAACACCTCTACTTTGCCTCGTAAGCTTGGAATCCGCATTCTATAAGGATTAAGCAGCTGTTGAGAAACTGGAGCAAAGAACTCTAAAGTTGATTCCTGGTATAATTCTAAAGGAATTTACTGATACGTAAACTCCTTATCAGCCCTCAAACACGATTGGGACACTATATTATACTAATCGATTGAAAATTCCTGATTGAAAATTTCTTTAAATGCACAGCATAAGAGATGATTCATTCAATATGTTCAAGTATATCATTCGCAATCCACGCTTTAAATCTGATATATTTACGCCATTTGTCGCGGAGCATGCTCAGCCAGCGATATTCAACTAAAACTGATGCCATAATTTACTAACGTATAGGAAAATTTGATGAACTAAGTTAAGCTGTTAGCTTTAGGTGGTTCATCGGATGTATATTCCACTAAGAAACGTAACTTTTAAGCCGTATGCAAGTCATCTAAAACTTTCAAATTTTCACCAAGCATGAAGTCATCATTAACAGCTATCCTATTGTATTTTTCAGCCATAGCTTCAGGGGCATGATTTCTCGTATTGGACGAAGTCTCCATAAGGACCCCCAGTTAATACTTCTGGAAGTAGGAAGCAGTTCCATGGCTTATAACGGGGATCGTCGGTAAAGGCATAAACACGACACGGCGGCCGCAATTTGCGGAGAAGACAGATTGTTTGGCAGTGATCACGATTCTTCGCTCTGACTCCTATCTTCCGCGTGTACAGTCCTATTGGATCAACTTTTCCAAAGTTTTGTGGCCAGCGGCAGGATGCTGAAATGCAGAATAAATTATGTCAGTAGATGTAGAAGCCTCCTTCTTTAATTGAATTTGAGTGTCTACCACTAATGTCGTCTGTCCATGAATCAAATGTCTCATCATGCCATCTAAGGTCATTAAAATAAGCTAATATGAATGGAAAATGGGAAAGGCAGTAAAATTTCTGCATTTTTATTATGTATTTATTCAAAAAATATCTAATGATAATGCCGAGAAGAGTGATGGCAGGGGTAATGGATTCGAGTCCCACCATATATTATCCGCTGCATTTTCTAATCCCTTGGAAACAGATGATTGGGAAGCGGAGGGACACCCTTTCCAGGCGGAGCGTTGAAGTGCATCACTGCGTATCAACACAGCATCAGTGATACCAAAAATACCTTCTGCGCTATTGACTGCCGCTACCTCTGGTATATACTGAAACATTACATTGTCCTTTTAATCAAATGCACATGGATTTTGCTTACTTTTAAATCTGTCTACAGCTCAAGCATCATAAATCAGCTCGTTTTTCGTTTAAGACTGCTATCACGATTTGTACTCCATACCGCATATGGCATGGACCTTCGTGAAGAAATTTCTGGTAGCTTCTCGAAATCTTAAGAATATTTTTCACCAAGCAGGTCTCCTGATCAGAACTTCTCGAGAATTCTAGAAAGTTATTCACATACCGGTGCTTAAGCGCAATTGAACAGTAATACGGAGTTCCCTATTATTCTTTAATCTCACTTTACCTGTGTCACTGTTAGTCCGCCTAGTAGTACTTGCTAACTGCTCTTATTAATCTCCAATAAATCCCTATATACACTTGTCAAACCGACCTCTGACAACTATGAATATTATGATTTTTTAATTTTTAATCAAATCATATTTGCAGCATGCTCACCAGACGCGGTACAATCAAGGTCAATCAGGAACCATTCAGAACCACTCTGCTTGACCACGGGTTGATCTATTTTGCCGTGCAAATAGCAGTCACTTTTTGGACCTGAAAATAACTCGATATTTCTCGTTCATCTAAATGATGCTTCGAAAGCGAGCAGAAAGAGAACAAAATTATGCAGAGAGCAGGAAAATGACAAATAGTCTAAGCTTTTTGCCGATTGACTCGCCAGATCGAATTCAGCTATCTTCGACGCTCTATTGATAGTTTGAGCATGAGGAAATAAACTCAAGGCTAAAATGCTGAGTAACAAACTTGTTAACAGTTATAGCGTTTCAGATTTTGAATAACGTATTCAATTTAAATCCAACCATAATCAAGTTAATATACAATATTGAGCCATTTAGGTATTTGAGTGCAAAATCATAAAATGGATTTGTTGCAGACTATAGTTAGAACCTATAGTCATATACCGATTGAGCTGAATGGAAAGTTCTCCAAAATCGGCAGTTTGGCGCTAGAATTGATGTTAGATCAGTTCAGTTTTTTTAAGCCTCTGCATGTAAGAAGCGTTATTTACTGACAATATAATACACCATTAAAACAAGAACACAAAAATTCAGCATTTTGGAAAAGGCATCCGATAATTTGCCAGTAGGCAAAAATGAAGCCATAATTAGTGTAGAATATATTACTTACCTTTCCAAACGAATGCTTTGCAAATAAAGCTTGTCTCTTGAGCACATTTTTTGGCGCAGTTTTGATCTTTTGGGTACACTTTATACATACTAGGATTGGAGCTCAAATGAGCTTCTGGGTCGACGCCCTGAATAGAACACGAACCTAGAATGCAAAAATTATTTATAAATTTTAAGCAGTACTTCTCATAATTTGCATTTACTTGGTTTTGGCGTTGTAGTCGTGTTTGTGGAAACTGTCGTTGAACTGTTACTTGGAAGATCAACTAAAATGTCAATAGAAATATGTATCGCATTAGCATGTGGGTTACTCAGAAAATAAGCAGTACACCTACAAGTTTACACGCTCCTCAGTAATCAATATATTGACATTTTTAGAGGAAGAAAACGATATATTTAATATAGTTAAGGATTATGAGTATAGAACAAAAGATGAAGAATTTTTTGCAAATACATTATCTCGCGACTCATGAACGGAACTATACAAGCTCTTTTAACCCTATCTTTTTTGCCAGTACGGTATTTTAGAAGTTGGGTGGGGGGAAAGAGTAGGGACTTAAAAATCATGAAGATTTCCGCCTTAAGCTCCTTTTGGCGTCGCTCCTGGATTACTGCGGTATTACTACGTGCTGCGTTACTGTCAACAATATGTAAATCTTACCACATTCGCACTGAATCCTAGTGATCTCGGATGCATAGCTGTCAACGTTCACATCCTCAATGCCGGTGCCACCAGCATAGACACACTGATTAGCGTTTCCACCATTATTATCTGGTTGCTTAGGGGTACTGGCATCTTCTGAAGCCCACGGTATGGTAGTTGCTGGGACGGTCGAACCATGAGGGAGCGCCGTTTGCCACACCCAACCACCAGCTGGCTCGCTCCTGGTATCTGTCTGCATGCAGCCAACCCAGGCTTGACCGTAGCTTTCTCCCTAAACACATTCTTGAGACTGCTACAGAATTTGCCAATTAACTTTAGTGGATATGAAATTGCTACCATTTCTTAACCACGCAATCGCTGTTTTATAATTTCACAGATGTATAGTAAGTTTATTAAATATTTGTTATTCTGACTTTCAAGCTGTTTGATTAACGCACTCTCTGTTATCAAGCGTTCTAATGCGATCATTGCAGTTCTCAGCTCTTATTGTCAAATAGTATTTTTCGCAAGGTTTGGGAAGCCGTTCGAGACCTATGTGGAGGCTTTACCAAGATTAATCGAATCGCACCATCAGAGGAGAATAAACATTATGCGATGAAGGCTGCAACGTCTGGGGCGTATTTCATAAAGCAATTGCTATTGCGAATTGCGATTGCGAATTGCATTTGCAACGAAATTCCGCAATTGTCAATTTCATAAAGCAGTTGCAAATGCAAGTCTTGCGAATTGCAAACGCAATTGCGTTTGGCAATTCGCAATCGCAATTCGCAACTATCTGTTTCATAAAACTACAAATTGCAATGGGGTCTCGCAATTCCGCAATTCTTTCAGGCGAAAATGGCGCAAGTGTAAAAGGCTCTGCGAATTCAAATGCGGAATTGCGTTTTCACTAATTATCGCCGAAAATGGATAGTACAAGCAAAATTTTTTGATGCATTGATATGAAGCATTCTCGCCGACATGATTTTAGTAATTAAGCATTAATTTAAGTCTGTTTCAACAATTTTAGAATAAGTGTATTAGGTACAGTTGCAACCGAAAAATGGTTACAGTTGTCATGGTGTTATCTGTTTTCATGGTAACAGCTGTTGTCATAGTTACAGTTGCCATGATTACAGTTGTTCCCATGGTTACATTTGCAATTGCATTATGCAATTGCGAACGCAAAATGCAATCTCGTCGAAGCTTTATGAAACTGGCAAGTGCGCAATTGCAAACGCAAGAGTTGCGAATTGCGAACGCAATTCGCAATTCGCAATTGTTTTATGAAATACGCCCCTGGTCTCCTTTAGAATCTTCAAGTCAGTTGTACTTTGGTCTCATTTTCTAGTTTGCAGAGTCTACCCCTTAGACCGTTTGTTTGTCATAGCTTACCTCATAAATTTCATATTCGAGATATTCCTGCATTTTTCCCTTGTTCTTTGGTGTAGTCAATGTACAGCTGAATGAATACTCGGTCCCCAATTCATTGCACTTGTCTATTGCATACTGCAGGGTCTGCTTCCATGCATAAGTGCTGTAGAAACCTGCAATTTCAGCGCCAAATTAGAGTACTCGTTAGCTCGTTATCTTCACTATATAAGGGAAATTTTTTCGCTGGTAACAAAGTGAAATAAAATATAGCGTGACATCTATTAGAACGACGGAGAAATATTCATACCGTAAATCCTCTAATAAACGTCCAGGGCCCTATTTCACAAAAGCTCAGAATCGGAAATCCGGGGAAACGGACAACTCGCGACACGACAATTCGCGACATGCTATTTTTGCGACATTTCGCGACACGACAATTCGCGACATCATGTTAAATCCATGCGACAATTCGCGACATAGGTACTGTCGCGAATTGTCGTGTCGCGAATTGTCGCAAAAATATC
>NIUQ01003737.1:0-16205 GCA_002796945.1 Plectus sambesii
CTTTTCTACTCAGCAGTTTTAAAAATCTTTTCCCTAGCTTTCCATTGAACAACAATACGATCAGTTTTGCTTGGAATGGTGCTCCAACTTATAATTTGTACGTTACTTTCGCGGTCGCCGAGCCTGTGGTTCTTACGATTGTCATTCTCTACGCTATCATCTTTGTCACTATCATCAAGAAAAAGGTAAATAGCTCAAATTTTTTAGTATAAGTGAGTTATGTTCTTTTTTATTAATTATTCCATTGCATATGTGAAAATGTGTTGCGTGTTTGAACTCTTATTGACTTATGTAATGAGCTGTTAAAATCCAAGTCTAGCTATAATTGAGCCTTAATAACTGATCTGATGACTTTCAATCCTACTTTCGTTCTTTTTTATAGTGAAATAGGCCTCATATGACTAAATAATTTGAAAAAGTTGAGTTTAAAGGATGCTCATTCTGCTGCTTTGTAAAACGCCATCATAAATTGCATACTTTCTTGAGATTTTTGTGCGGTAAATTAGAAAACGGAGTTTAATGTAGCAACTGTAGCAATCTGAACATCCTTATTGGACATCCTCATGATGTTCACTTTTGTACCCATTTTGATTACAAAAACGAAAGAATGTATTATAGAATTAAAGAAATTATGCTCCAAAGTAATGTTGAACCGGAAAAATACAGTTTGAAATATAAAATGCATCACTGTAAAATCAAAGACTTCTTCGTACTGAGCAGAAAATTACGACTGATATTTTAAATAATATTCGAATTGCTTGCACTTCATTTGAAATTTCAGTGTTCCTCGAATGCCAACTTGTCCGCCAATGAACGAGTAGCACTCAGGATGACAGTGATTGGTTTCTTACACGCATCTGGAATAGTTGTTGTCCAGCACCTAACAGTGTCGTCGAACCTTGCGTGGAATATTTATCAATTCAATCTCTACCATCCGACTACTTACTGGTTCATTGCTAACGCAGCAAACCAGTTCTTCTGTTCAGTTAATCCTTACACTCTCTTATTGTTTTCGACGCCAGTAAGGAGGCATTTTGTTCGCATGTTCGTGCCAGGATACCAAGAACCTAAACACTCGACACTGTGGGCGACTCCTACAATAACTCGATGATTTGCGCGATTGGGAAAGCAAATATTTGTTACTGCTGAACATGTTTATTTGCTTCTGTGTTTTAATAATCAATAAAAAGTGTGTAGTAGATGTAAGTCTTGCCCCCTTTCAAATGTTTCCTATCAGTGCACCTCTTTACTCAAATATTTTATTTTTCGCATTGAATAAATATTTTAGCCGCGGAGGACCCCTGCAGCAAAATGAAATAAATACATTGGGCGGGTTTCATATCGCATACTTTAGCTAAAGTCGTACTTTAGGCCTATCCTTTATCATTGCGTAAAGTCCGACTTTAGCTAAAGTACGCGATGTGAAACCGGCCCATTGACTGCAGTTGAGACGTTTGTCTTCAAAGTTGTATTTTATGGGCAAAATCTTAACTGTATATTTTGAAAAAATTGCATCACCTTCGGCATTTTTCATTAAATATTTAAATCGAAAATCTTTCATAAAAAGGCAAAGCAGAGATAGTGTCTTGGGCGCATAGTTATGGACAAGGCATCATCATCTTCATATACGTTGAAGCTAGTCCGTCTCTGTGTGTGCGTGTGTGCGTGTTTGTGCGTGTGTGTTGACACTGCCATAGTTCATTCACGTGACCAGACTGTTTGCAGGTCTCGGTTAAACGATGGTTGCACACGTAAAGGGTGTCATACTTAAGAAAAGCGCTTGATCAAAACGAACGCGTTAAGGAAGTACATTGAAAACAAGAATCAGCAAAGATTCTTAAGACGCTCCTTTTCCTCAGGATTTCAGAGAAATAGTGTACGGTATGGTAATTACAGTTTAATGAAAAGCATGAAAATGTAAATTCATCTTGTCGCCTTCGAATCTCTTTTAATTGAACGATCACGATCAGTTTTAACATAAAAAATTTCTTATCACAAGGAAATGCACATAGTTAATAATTTCATATTAATGGATATAACGGTTTTACCTTTGCCGATTTTTGACTGACGAAGAAATTTTGACTAAATACGTACTTCAGTAGTCTCCTATTTGCTTGTTCAGTCTCGCAGTTTTGAAGCGCGACCATGCTTGTAGCAATATGGTGAGAGAGACACCGGTTGGCGCCTAGGGAGGCACAAGTAAAGTTCTGGAGGGAGCACATCCCTTAGTTTCCGACCCTAAAGTAACACACTTATTTGGGGGAGAGGGTGGGCATCCACATATTCTCCCGCGCCCACCTCTGATAATTTATCAAGGCACTACCACTCAGCGCAATCAATTAACCCTCCTGGCTCAGTCTCTCTATCGAGCAAGTCACTATGGCCGGATGACAACATTTCGGCGCGAAAGTGGACGTTGATGATTGCAAACGATCATGACTAATATTTGAACTGGGCGTGGGTTCTCTTTTATTGTGGCGATATAAGAGCCGATCCTTAGAGCCATGTTGATTATTTACACGTTGCACTGCTGAGCGCTTTAAGCAAGCTTACCGCTCGTACGATTCAATAGCTGTGAGGTTATTCAAGCGCTGAATTGGGACTGCATTAGGACTGCATTGAGCGTCGAATACTTTCTTTGAATAGTACAATTATCACTGTTTGTCATTATTAGCGCTCAAAATGGCCGAAGCTGTTCAACTGAGGGTCGACTTTTTGAGAACACCTCACGGCATAATCAAGTTAATTCAGATTGTAAGATTTTTGAACACCTACTGCTGTTATATAAGAATAGGTTTACTTTCGCTGACATATTTGAAAGTTTACTCGTTCTCTTTATAAAGTTTTTGCGTTGGTACATTAGTTAAAAATGACCGAAATACTTTATTAGTAACATTGTCTTATGTTTGATTTGGCCTACTAAGAATTATTGCGGAAGGACCAGTTTTTTATAGATGCAGAACATAAAGACATACAAGTGAAATAGGGGATGCATACATCTAAACTTAAAATATGATAACTTGCGACCAACTTGAACCATTGCTACTCTACTGATTTTAATTCTGATTGATGCTTAGTTAGACATGAAGGGCTTTTGCTTTCTCCCTCGTTCCTTTTTAGATGAATACCTTCCTCTCAAAATCATAGCCTTATGGAGCAATAAAATGCATTTAAGGGCCTTTATTCTTGTTTTGACTGCATCGTAGTTGGTTGGCGACTACCGCCTTGTCTAGCATTTTTGTTTACTCTAGCCACTTGTTCAGTTTGAGCATCTATTGAATAAAAAATAAATCAGTGTTAACTTAGTGATCAGTTGTCGCAGTTAAAGCTAATTATGTTCCGTTGAGGTCCTTGGATTCATCGACTGCATGTTGATTGGGTGGTACTGTGTATCGATTCTCGGCAATACTTACTGCTACAGCGTAAGCAGCCTTTACGGAGATACGTACGGGTGGCAGGGACTGGTCATAACCGTGCTGGCTATCACTCTCATTATCAACTTTATGCAACTACTGCTTCACTTCCTTAATCTTAATAATGTGTGGAGCAACGTCAACTGGTGCAAAGTGGTAAGACGAGAGTTCGTATTATAACCTATCTCTTTGACCGATTCACTTTTCTTACAAGACCATTTTTATGGTTTACGTTACAGTTTTTATCGTGAAATGCACGGAGATGGTAAATACTCGAATTCATACAAACTGGCAATCACCCAAGTTGTGTGCAGGCTACAGAGGGATCTGAACAAAAATATTGTGCTGAAAGTAAAGAGATATATTAATTATGCACGATACAGTCGGGCTAAGGGGCGATGGGTATGCGATACAAGCACCCAACAGTAACAGGGCAGTTTAGGTTCCCCGCGAGTATTTCCCCACAAGTGTACGCCTGATTAGCTCGAAATGTTATATTTTGTACGGTGAAATAGGATAGATGCTAAATCACCCCACTGGTGTTGGGACTTGTATCGCGTACCCGTCGTCCCTTTAGTCCGACAATGCTCAATATTCATTTTACTAAACTGTGAATTATATAATGTCATGATATTGCGCAACAGTTTCCCTCAGTTTTAAAACAAAAATATTCAATCATATCTATTTGAGGAACTAATATAATTAAACTAATAGGAAATGATATACGCGCTGGTTGGATTTATCCTGTTCATGATCTGCATGGTACTCGAAACTTACTACTCCATCCATTACAACGTGTACGTCAGATGGCTCATCGGAGCTGTACGTTTGTTTCTATCAAAGTCATCGCCAGGTGTAAAATCGAGGAGTATACTCCTCAAAAGCAACTCATACCTTTCGAACAGTTTCGAGGCAAGGAGGGTTATGGACACACTCTTTTGTAGTCAAAACATTTGCCTGTTTGACAAAATTATGGAGAGGCTCTCTCGTCTTTAAGAAATAATTTAACTTATCCTAAGCAAGTTCTGATGCATATTGATGCGGGATGTGCGGTAATTGGTCAGTTATGGCGTGCGGATGACGAATTCTCCCGCGTTCGTCACTTCTGACCAATCACGGCATTTTCCACCAAAGCAATCGCAACAGTTTTTGCAATGGACGCCTGGCACCGAGAATGATCGCTTTATTAGTGACACCCAACAAGTATGTGTAATCAACTCAATGCGCTGGTTATTAGCGCTAAAATAAGAAAAAGCTTACAAAGCGTATGGTCCGAGTCAGCTCTGAAGAAAGTAAGCTATTTTCTAGGATGACAACTAAAAATCCTGCCCTCGTAGTTCAACGCTACAGAAAGCATATTTACAGATGCTTCCTTATGAAAGTCTCGTGCATTTTCTTTCAATTTAACAGTTTTCTTAGATGTTCGCTACTATCGAAATAAGATTTAATATGTACTGTTTTAGATTTTCGGCTGGATAATCTGCGCGTCTTACGCCGCGGAAGCATATCTATTCCAGTCCGGTCGAATTCAATAAGCGGCCCGCGAGATGGCTTACAATTATGATTTGTGATTTATTTTAGAACTTCGTCGACAGTGGTTATGTCAAATGACGCTTAGACTTGAAACATACGGCAATAGTTTCTGTATTTTGTAATAAGTAATTATGAATTATTCTCTGATAATTGTGCGACGGCAACGTTCGCACTTTTGAAATGTTGTCCAATGATCCAATGAGTCCAACGATCGGTCTGTCAAGAATTCGCGAAAGAACGTAGTATCAGCACTACAATGCGTGTGGACGATAGGATCATTGATTTAAAGAAAACGTTACCAAATGATCAGTAATCGCATCCCACCCATGTCGTGATACTAATCCCAGGATTGCGCGTCAACTCTGTGAAAGCTCTCCGGCTTAAGTCTTTGTTCGACTTCGTGAAAATGGCATATCATGTCCGCAATGAACAATTGTCATTTGTGATCACTTGTTCCGGAATAGAGTATAGCGAGTAGATGTTAGTCATTATTTTAAACCTGCTTTATTTACGAATATCTATCGCGTAGTAGGTGTAAAATAAAGTCATGTCGTTAATACTAATTCACGTCAAGAATCAGGAGACTTTTTCCTTGTTTGAAGACTTCTGAAAAAGCTTTTTTCTAATCGACTGGACAATTTTAACAAGAGCTATAAAAATGCAAGGGACAACAAGCAGAGGTGGTACAAATATGTCGAGGCAAAAGTATTTGATGAAATTAAAGTTGCGGCCAGCAAGGTCGAGATTCGATAGGTCTTGAAATTCGGCTGCGAACTCGGTCCATTTGACTACCAAATCCTTCGCCTTTACCGGTTTCTTCGCTATCATCTCTGCCAAGCGCCTGGCATTTCTTGTATAGCTGAAACGGAGTGACACTATATTCTGTGATATCATATTCTACGCAGTAATACTTCCATACTGTTTACTACGAACTCTGTCTGCAGTGCATTAACATTATATGCTTGTACCACTATTATATTAAATGATTACAATCACCAATAATAAACAAAAAACACTGCTTCTGGATTTTAATCAATCTTTTATGCACAGAATTTCTCATTTAGATATGTATGCTTAAGATAATTGCTATTCCAACAAAAGAATAGCGTAACGCCATCATGTGACCAGTTTTATACCTATCTCCTAAAAAGGAAGAACAGTACCAATATCAAGTTTACTATAAGAGAACAGAAATAGTAGTAGTCGAAGCGCTAGAAAAGTAACAATAGATAGCTTAAAACTAGCGATAATTCCATTAATACATGATGCCTGTTTACTCGTACAACATCATTATTATTGCGCTTAGTGCTAATTCTCCGAATACGGTGTTTATTTATACCTCAACCTTAATATTCATTCATGAAACAAATATAATTGCATGCTTCCACTTCACACGTAATACAAATGGCCCAAACTTCTTACCTTTCATCGTTGAGAACCTCTCTGAGCGCTGCAGTCAGAGACTGGGCGTTGATTTGCGGCTTTTCGACTTTGACGGCGATTAGGCGCTTTACCGCGATCGCTGCGTTATGCTCCTGATCCCCGAACAATGGAATCGCCACCATAGGCGTTCCCGAATGAATAGCCTCCGTCATACTGTTGCCACCGCAGTGCGTCAAGAACGCCAACACTTTTTTGTGGTCTGAAAGGTATTATAGGTCTGTTAACCTGGCAAGACACAGGTTTCGGTCCTTGGCTCATCTAAACTATTAATCGGAACCAAGCTGGTACTGCGCCTCGTCGCTCCGAGGCTCAGCACTGATCCACAAACCGGGATGTTTTTTATGCATCACAAATGACTTCCACGACGTGCAATCAATGATCACCTTATCGAGCCGTTAAAACTAACTCTCGAAATATCCAAATTAATGTCATTCAGCATTACATCAAATTAAAGACATTTAAATGTTCAAACATTAAAACATGAAATTTTATCAACTGGTACCTTCAGGATGTAGCAACACTTTCTGCTACTTTGCCTACTTGATTTTCATGCATGCGGAAACAATCGCAATACTAACATTTATTTTTGTTTTCTCTGCTCATCTTGAGCGTTTTCGAGAGCTGTTGAGCTCGTCGAGTGGCAGGTTGCGCTACTCCCACCTTCCTCTCTGCCGTAAATTAAAATCATAAACATACATAGGAGATCGATCTGTGGCGCCCATTTGACTGTGTGCACATTGGTATATTTGGCGAAGAGTTCACGATCTCTCTCTGGCTCTTCGTACTTCCAGATGAATGTATGTTCCGGGAAACTGGCAAATGCCTCAAGAAACGCCAACTTCTTCGACAAAGGCATTAATGTGCTGTTGGCTACTGAACCGAACGACACATAAATAACTCCCGCCTTGGAGTTTTCAACTATTTGCAACATCTCCTGAACGATAGAGGTTATTTCCATCAACTGACATAACGAAAACTCTGATCGTCATGAGCTTTGCACTTATTTATCATTTTCATATCATTACCCAATCCGAACAGGCCATAAACTAGGACATACCTTCCACGCGCAAAAACGCACAAATGGTTTTTGTTATTTGAACAGAAAACAGGAGGAGCACTTGCTTTAAGAAAAATATTAATCAGACTTAGATAGTTTAAAACTAATTTTAAGTTGATAAACGGGCAGGGAAATGAAGTTGCGATAAACCCACCTTTTCTAATTTCTTTGGCGTCGATACCCCGACTCCACCAATGTAGATAACCTTGTGCGAGATGGGACGGGGAAATTCGAACATTTCATCTCCATTGACCATCATTAGGGCGCTTTTAGCTGACAGTTCTATCAAACACGGGAAATCCTCGCCGTGATACTTGCGAAAAAGGGCAGTTTGCCTCGGAATTATCCAATCCATTATTCTAAGGAAAAACTGTGTCGATAGTAAGTTGATCGCGCGTTCAGTGTAGCTCATTTCGTCGGAATATTTGTTCCACAAACCTGCAATACTTTTTTGTGTTTCTCGACGCAAAATAATTATATAGCTATGATACATAGCCCGCGTCGATGCACTATGTTAGAGTATGACGGCAGATGCAAAGACGTTGATGTGCGTGATACGCAAAAAGCTTTGATTGATTTGGTTTAAACAAATGAGCGCGAATAAAACAAATGGGAGAAAAGAGAGGATCTAAGGGAACGGCTAAGAATAAAGAAGCGCGACCTATCAATGTGCGCGATTGAAGTACACAGGTATCTGTGAAATGCGCAGAAAATTTCGCGTTCACTCATTTCTTTTTGATAGGGTACGGCAGTGTACGACTGGAAAACGCGTTATACCAGACAGTTTTAATTAAATTTGCTCAGATGTGCCCTGACACAACAGAAAAGCTTACTTGGGACGTAACTCGGTGGAGATGGAATGCCATATAAGTCGGCGTGTCCTTCGCCAAAGGTGACGGCTGAGGCTACGATCTGTGCTGGGATTCCCAAGAGTTTGAATAAACCGTAACCGCACAAATGTATAGGCTCTGCCATAGCCAAGTCGAATTTTTCCTTTCGAAGCTTCTCGAGAAGGTTTTCATTCGATATTATTGCTAAAAATGTAAGGCATTTGCACTATACGCAAATTATATGAAGATTTAATCGGAATGCCGTTTATTTATCACATCTTTTTATTGTCCTGTTGGATAGATAATTTGCATATGCAGATAAAAATTACACACGAATTCGTGCACAAAATAACCGTGTAAATACTCTCCGAAAATTATGTGTTTAAGACCCGCTTTTTCTAAGCACCGAGTCTTTTGTTCAGAGCCTTGGCACAATGAGCAAAAAGTGTTCGGATTTCGCTGAAAATTGGTATGCTAGGGTGCTTTAGGGTAGAACTTCCGAAAATGATGTCGGATTTTTTCACAAAAGTTTTCGCTTCGAGATACGGCGGTAAATTTAAATTTGTGTACTGACAAAACAGAACTTGCCACAATCAATGTTTTCGTACACCAATCGATTGGGAATGATGAGATGAATCTGAACATGTGCTCAGATTAAAAATTAGTGCAAAACCTGAAAAGTTATGCAAGAGAGAAAAGTCGAATTTTAAAACTTTTTGGTTTTTTGATTTTTTCGGTCAGAACTTGGTCACAATACTAAAAATTGATGTACCCTAGAATTGTAGCCCTGATGCAGGGCTATCCAACGGCATCATGAAAATGAGCAAAGTCGTGCATGTGCTGAACACATTTTGAGCCCGAAGGTGATAGATGCCAAATTTACCAAAAAAATGGTTAGGAAAAAACATGGCAGAACGTGACTAAAATCAATATTTCTATATATCGATCGATTGCAAAAGATGAGACGAATCTAGATGCGTTTTCAATTCAAAAATCGGTGCAGAATCCAAAAAGTTATGCAGAAAACAAAATATCGCGTTTTCTGCGTTTTTCAGCTTTTTTAACTTTCTGGTTTTTTGAATTTTTCGGTCAGAGCTTGGTCACAATACTAAAAATTGATGTACCCCAGGATTGTAGCCCTAATGCAGGGCTATCCAACGACATCATGAAAATGGACAAAGTCGTGCATGTGCTGAACGAAGTTTGAGCCCGAACGTGGTGCACCCCATGTTTACCGCGTTGAGCATACAGCGAATCGGCATAGCCCGTATGACGTAAAACTCTGGTAGTTTGTAATCAAACTCAAAGCGGATTTCGGCATCTTGTAGAGCTCTCATTAACTCAGAATTCCTTTTTTTAATCATAAAAATCCGATCACAGTTACTTACTGGACGAACTTTCTACAGAGAGTCACAATTTCGGACGTTTTCGCGTTCCTTGCACGTTTCTCACACAATTTGGTCGGCATATCGTTGAAAATGTGCGAGAAACGCACGACAATATGAAAATTGTGACTCTCTGTAGAAAGTTCGTCCAGTGAGTAATTGTGATCGGATTTTTATGATTAAAAAAAGCAAATCTAAGTTAATGAGAGCTCTACAAGATGCCCATATCCGCATTGAATTTAGTTGTAAACTACGAGAGTTATTTGTCATACGCGCTACGCCGATTTGCTTTATGCTCAACACGATAAATATGGGGTGCACCACGTTCGAGCTCAATTTGCGACTCGTTGCCCCGCACTGACGTCAGTTTTTTATGATGCCGTTGGATAGCCCTGAGTTAGGGCTTCAACCTTAAGGGATGCTCAGCCTCGGCATACGACCAAGGTTGTACCGAAAAAATCGAAAAACCAAAAAGTTGAAAAAGCTGAAAAATGCAAAAATCGCGATATTTTGTTTTCTGCATAACTTTTCGGCTTTTGCACCATTTACAGATTGCTCTCGTCATTCTCCATCGAATGGTGTATAGAAACGTTGATTTTAGTCACGTTCTGCCACATTTCCTCATACCCATTTTTTTGGTAAATTCGGCATCCATCATCTTCGGGCTCAATTTGCGACCCGTCGCCCCGCGGGGATGTAAATTTTTTATGACGCCATTGGATAGCCCTGAGTTAGGGCTTCAACCCTAAGGGGTGCTTAGCCTCGGCATACGACCAAGGTTGTACCGAAAAATTCGAAAAACCAAAAAAGTTTGAACATTCGAATTTTCTCTCTCGCATAACTTTTCAAGTTCTGTACCAATTTTCAATTTGAAACAAAATTAAGATTTGTCTCATCATTTCCAATCGGTTGATATATAAAAATAATGATTTCCAAAAGTTCTGCGTTTTCAGCAAGCAAATTTAAATTTCCCGCCGTATCTCGAAGCGAAAACTTTTGTAAAAATAATCGACATTATTTTCAGAAGTTCTACCCTAAACCACCCTAGCATACCAATTTTCAGCGAAATCCGAACACTTTTTGCCCATTGTGCCAAGACAAACTCAGTGCTTAGAAAAAGCGGATTTTAATTGCATAACTTTAAACACAAATTATCTATTTGCGATAATAACGAGATTTGCAAAGTATGCCGTTTTCTGGCTTAGCTATGACTCAAGTTGTGTATAACTTCTATTATGACTACTGAATATTGACCGAAACCGCACCTTCACAAACATCATCCTGCATTTTCTGTAGTAAGTTCATGTTTTCAAACGTCATTAAGTTGAAATCTTCATCAAATGGACTCGTCTTGAAGCCCAACTTTGCCCACGGAAGGTTTTTGACTGCTTCATGGCGAATGACCTTTGCTCTTTTAGTTCCATTTGACTGAACATCTGGATCCATCAAAGGAATGAAAACCGTCTGCAATGATTGGCTGAATATTTAAACTTAACATAGCGAAAGCAATGCAGTAGGAAGAGTGTTATTTGACGTTGTTGGATATGAGCTTTACTTTCTGCGTATTTAACACTGTAAATTTGTATTCCCTTCCGTTTTCTCGCATATAAACTCATTTTTATTGCTTCTCTTATATTTCTTGACAATAAAAACGCGATATGACGGTGAAATTTTATCGCGGTCAAACAGTGCAGTTCCGCGTTGTACACTGCGCATTAAAGGTGAAAACGGATTGATATTTTGTTGCAGTGATGAAGGAACAAGGTGTGAAACCAAAGAAAAGATCGACCAACTCACAACATCGTGTCCAGCATCAAGAAGGATGTCAGCAATTTTGCCAAAAAACCCTACATGACTGTGGCCAACGGTAGGAGAATAAAGAAGGATCTTGTAGCTGTTGCATAGAGTGACAGCCAGCAGCAAAGAAAAGACGGCGAGCAGTGAACGTCTCATTTTGAAGCGAGTGAATGGTGTAAGCTTTGCGACGCTCTATGTCTGACTAGACTCGGCTGCCTGACGCTGTACTTGTGCAGTGTTTGCTTACTCACACTTTGTTCAAAGGTCGCTCAGTGGCGTCGTATGATGCTATGGTACTACAGAAAGTAGATAAAATGTGAGTCACAGCCGCTGACCGAGTAAAATATCAGCGTCACTTGATTGCTTTACACTAATTTTTGTTGCATCGTCAGCAAATGGGGAAATACGAAAAAATTGTATTACTGATATTGCATAGCGATAGTTTACTTGATGTTGCGTTCAGTGTTAAAAGGGGTGTTCAGTCTGCCGCGTTTGCGGAGCCCCTACAGAATGACGTTATTGATATTTGCTTAAATCCAGGGGGCTTGTTAACAGATGGTGACGCGGGCTACAAATGCAGCAGCTAACTTCCAAATCATGGGTAAATGATTTGTACATGGAAGTCACTTCCTCTTAGTGGTTGCTCGCTGAAAGACCTTTTGCTGTGATGACGTTCGCATGCGTCTGAGGAAGACATGGTCGTAGTGAGAAATGGAGTATGCAAAGTTTTGGCGTTCTTTTGAAAGGAGAAATTATCTTCAAATGTGAACGTAGGCGGGGATGTGCATGCTCCCCTCAATCGACCAATTATACCCACGAAGTCCAAGCCTTTGCACACGTCTGATCTGAGGCCAAACATCTGCACATAGAGATTTTATGCTAAGTTATCTAACGCATCAAGAATGCCATTGAGGCGCTCAAGAAATCGTACACGCGTCGCGCGCGAAAGTGAAGCATACATGAGTAGAGACACTGCGCCTTTCTCAGGACGCAACAACTGGTTGCAAGAGAAACGCAACGTCAGAGGAATTCGTCTGAGCAAAATTAACAGCAATGTTCGCAGTTTTGACAGTACCTCTCGCGCTGGGAGATCACGCACGAGCATAGGGACGTCACACCGCTCTGTGTATTTATTTTAACCAGAAAGTGCGCATGCGTTTGAAACTAGATTATTGGCGCTCCGCTGTACCAGAGAAACACGTAGGTCATGCTTGAGTCCCCAAGCATAGTTTTGCAACTAGTTCCATAAGTTACTTGATAAATGACGTTGTTTTTAGGTTTACCAAGAGCTCTTGTGCGAGGAGAACACAGAAGCTAGTGTTTTTACTCATCGAAAGTGTAATGGCGCGGCGTATTATTCTCATTGCTGTTGTCGCATTCTGCATTTTGTCAGCATCGGCTCAAATGGGCAAAGTTTCGGAAGGAGACATTCGAATGGCGGTGAGCATATTTATTTCTTTATGCGGCTCGTTTAATGGAACTGTAAAGTGATGAAAATTTAGATTTTTAATCATGACGCTTCCCGAGTATCAAAGTCGCGTATAACGAAGATAATGTAGGAATATGACTCGAGTAGGCAATGCTAAATTCTGAATATTTATATTATATTTTCCACGAAGTCAACGATCCCACGTCATTGAATAATACTGTCCTTTTCCTGTCGCCTTCAGTGAAATAGGTTTGCAATCATTGCAGATGAAAATCAACGAACTAAAGGCAGCATTCAAGCTCGGTGTTTCGCCAAATCGCTCAGTTGTCAGGCCGAAGCGCATGGCTAGATTAGCGCACGGTTACTATAAGGATCACGCAAAGTAAAGAAGATAATTAAAGAACAAGCAGTTTTTGTCAACTATTTTCGTGAGAAATATTATTTTCCTCTCAGTTGATCGCTATATAATGAATAATTACGGTGACGGTACAAATAAAGCAAATTTAATCAGGATTATTTCGTCTGTGACAACTACAGCACGTATATTGATTTGAAGAAGAGTGCGGTAAGGCTGCCCGCTACAATTCGGTTTAAATGACTGCGAAATATGAGTTCGTGAAATGCTACGTTGCTCCTAAAAGCGCCAAAATATCGAACTGTGAAATTCAACAGCACTAAGATCCCTGTCATAAAAAGCAAGCGTTTCGGCTCAAAAAGAGACCAGGGCAACGCATTAATTCGCTAATGAGTACAGACTCCAGCTTTTCTGGCAGTTGCGTGATAGGTATGATTCGTTATTCTAACATTCGCCGATACCTGGTTAATACGAACAGTCATTATTCGTAGTGATGGACGTAGTTGGCCGTACGAGTTGTCGGCCGGTGACGTAGATGTTGTTCCTGAATGTCAGCTGTTGACGACTTCGCTCCGCTTTTATTTCTGATACATATTTATCTGCATCATGAAATCTAGTTCGAAGTGAACCGCTCAGAACGCGACACTTCCCTTCTCGTAGACGTGAGTCCACAAGAGCGGTCATCAACGACGAGCCAGCTTCCGAAGAAACCGACCGCCGAACTTCACGCTCAGGAAGCGACGCTATCCCACATCACCGCGGCTGCGCTGTGCCGCAGTTTGCAAGGGGGTTGCGAGAAGCACACTACAGAAATGATCCTGTGAAGTATGATCTCGACTGATGCAACTCGCACGCGCTCCATTAGTGACGCTTGAATCACGCGAGCGACGGGTTAGTGAGTCGCCTTTTGACATGCGCGCTGAACACGCGTACGCCTTTATCGGCTTGTAGAATAAAAACGCTTCAAGGTTTTTTGTCTTCCATTCCTACGAAATGCAGGGCAGGTTCATTTCAGGCTTTACAGTAATTCCATCTCTCCTGAAATTTGCATTAAATCTTTCAATTTATTCGAATATGTAGCGACGTTAGGCGTGCTTTGACACGAACAGCATGATTTTTGCGTATAATTTAAAGAAAACATTATTCAGTAATGATCAGGAAACGTGGAGGTTTTCTAATTTAATCGCCTCTATTTCGTCCTGTAACGAATTTTGGACACTTAGACTAGTTTCTAAAGCGAGGTATGCACGTTGATTTGACTTGGAAAGAATCGCCTTTAATTCGAAAGTATTTAATTCAAAAATTAAACGGTAAAAAAGCACGGGTACCAATAGAATGAGATTATTTTTACTTTAAATGCATTAATGTGTTTTTCACATTTGCTTTTTTATATTTGACATCAGTTTTTTAATGTGAATCTTTATGAATTTCGTTTAACATAATGCGCGAAAGTCAAAAAAGATTTGCTTACCGCCCTTGGAAAAATTCTTACTATTTGCGCAGGCTCCAATGGCTTTTTGGCCGATCAACGGAGCATCGTTCAATCAAGATCAAAATATACCGACAGTTAATTAATTACTGAGCCATACAAAACTCATACGCCCTGCATTCTGAAGAAATAAGGGGCAGGGCGGAACATCCATGCGTCAAGAATTGTCTGAAAAACGTTCGCAATCGGAAGTTTGGATCTAATATCACTAACATTCAAATCGGAGATTCCCGTTGGAAATATTTTTATCTGGTGACATTTAGTCCTGAAACATAACTGAAATCAGAAATATGAATTCAGAAATCAGAGCGTAAATGAAGTCGGGCTTAAAGGTGAACACTGGAGACGAGGGTGTTATTATTCTTCTGACAGATCCATGCCTACATCATCGACACTTTCATTCTGTGCCCACACTTAAAAACCAACAACTGCATTACTTTTTATTACAGGCTTCGGGGCTTGCCCCAACTCTTCAAGCATGTATGAATATTGCGTTGTGTTTTCTCATAAAATAATATTAGATGCGTTTTGGTAATTAAATCCCTAAGAATTAAAGCTCAAAAATTAAAAAAAACCAGTTGCAAAAGAAAGACCGGTTGTGGCCCTGGCTCTCTCACACTACGAGAACGAAACAATGCCGAATGGGGTGAATGTGACGTCAAAATGCTGAAGAGTACTGCGCAGAAGATGAAATAACGTGAAAGCGAGAGATTCACCCTAATTGCTTTCTTGACGTTTTTACTTGCAGTGCAGCCTCTAGTAACATTTGGTACTAAAAATATCTTTGAAGCACACGTCTTAACAACAGGCTGCAACCAAATTTCATGCTACAGCTCGCCGTGCTGTAAACGCCCCTTTAGAAAATGAGCGACTTCACGTAGAAAAAAACCTCGCCTTGTGCAAAATATAGTCACAAGAAAAAGAGAAAACGCAATCAGGTTGCTAATGTTCTATGTGGGCAGTCAGGTGTATTGATTGATATATGCAAAAGAAACCGATCGTTGACCTCTAATGATTGGGCAATGATTTGTTTGGGCATTTTCTCACTCGTCCAAAGTACGTTCATAGGTGGGCGCGGGCACACGCCCTTATTTGCAAACGAATTTGTTATTCTGACCTTCACCGGCCGTGGGAGGATACAAAACATAGTAAAGTTTCATCATATTGTAGTAACACCACCTTGCACGTTAATGCATAACTTATGCATTCAGTTTCGTCATGGCAAAACTTAACTCTAGGATAACAAAATGTAATGCAAGGTAAATGAAATTGAAGATAAAAGTTACAGATTGAAATACAGGACGGTGTTATATCACGTATGTATACAGCTGGAATGCATCCATTTCAAATATCGTGAGCTAGACTGAGAGATGAGTGATTTAGATCTTTATTTACAGTATGATATGTCTGCAGTATGGGCATATATTTTTGTATCACCTACTGCAATACTCGACTCATAAAACCTTTTATAAAA
>NIUQ01003738.1:0-16395 GCA_002796945.1 Plectus sambesii
TTGAGAATTGAGGAAAAGAGGCGCGCTCGCATTGGTTGAAATTCAAAACTGACCAATCGGCGTGCGCCTCTTTTCCTCAATTCTCAATTCTCAACAGCTCAACAGTTTTATGAAATTGGCCCCAGATTGCTTCTAACACAGATATATGGCTAACTATGGCAATGTGCAATGAAGGGTTCGATGAACTGTGTTTCGCAGGACACTGAGGGATTCAGCCAGATCAGCGAATGCTTGATTGATAAAGATAATGCTACCGCGAGTCGTGCGCGATCCGAGCTGCCGCCTTCCATCATCATCAGAGGTGGAGCGCGATCGCCGTCCGAGAAGAGCACGTCGACAATCACTCCCAAGGGTACACCCAATCCCGCCGCCAAGGCCTCCATGGTTTTCACCTTCGATTCCGATTACTTAGCGGTGCGCATTCTCGCTCTCCTTTATACTCTAAAGTTGTCATTAATAGGTACCAAAGTTATGACTGATTCACGCAAATTGCTACAAAAAGTTCATAGCTCATTCGTACGATTATTTTATTGCGAGGAAGATTCGATGGTTTTTGGCAAAAATGGTGTTCGACATGGAAGATTACGCTTTGAGAAGCGAATCTTGGCCAGGGATACGGCGCGTGACTCGCCGTTACTTTCTTATTGATCAAAAAATATAGAAAACGCATCATTAATTTCTGTCTTTGTCTTTTAGGAGTACATGAACAAGATGGATGAAGCTGAGACCAAGAAAATGCCACCGAAACAGTACAGTGAAGATAGTGATTTGTAAGCAGGTTCAAAGCACGACGCTCTCAGGGGCTGAGCTCTTCTTCTAAACCTATTTTGTCGTGTTTAACTGGTCGTGCCTATGTGCAGGCCATTATTCTATTTTTTGTAAGTTCTGTGAACGCTCAACAGCGACCGCCGGTGCGCACTTCACATCGACTTCCATTTGCAAGTTGTGTCATAGTGCCGACTGATTACGGTATGCATGCCGTGCCAAGATGCCATCGCCAGCATGTTAGTTTGTTTGATGTAGTTACGATTTTTAGGTAAAATTGCGCTTATTTGTGCATTTGAAGTCTTGATGTATACTCACAGATACGAACATGTCAATCACGATCAAAGAGATCGCAGACTGTCGCTGCGCCGTCGCACTGCTTTATTTTCATGCCAATATGCTTGAACAGAGAAATGTGCTCGAATCACCCACGAAACAGACTCTGCTTGCAAGCCGATGGTTGACTGACCTTTCTACTGTGCAACCCGGATATAAGAGCAATGTCGGAAAATTAAAAAAATTGCTCTTCTATCCATGTCTCTTTAATCCCAGTCCACTGTATATTCTAAGTTTGATCCATTTAATCAAAAATCAGGTTAATTATGAGCCCTATTCAATAGAAAGTGACTTTTCACACACCTTGTAGATACATTTTACTCTTTATTACGCAAGCGTCCCCTAATTTTATAATATTAGCATCGCTTTCCGTCAAAGATGTGCGTGCATAATGTGATACGAGGCAGCACCGCAAAATATCATGTGAAAATAAGCAAGGTAAAGCGCCGCTTTGTACTACAAGCGGAAAGTAGCACGAATATCACCATGCTGAGCTCTGATTCAACAATCGTGAGGTACACAAATAAATATGGCATAAAATAAACATCTCGCGTACGGTTCTCGGAATATATGACACTGCATCGAGCAAAAACCTCTACCCACTGCATAAAAACGTACTAAAACTGTACTGTGTAAGCAGTAATTAGACAAGAAAATATGATATGGAGTATTGAAGGACGCCGTAAAAGCGCGGGAAATTCAAAGGGGATATGAAAACGTTTCGCCGGGAGAGTGAATACATCTTTTCGAATATACGGTAGATGCAGCATTTTATCATTCTGGTGGTACGACGCTGCACCCCGACGACCACCCCGCGCCTATATCTAATAATACTTCACTTATTTAATTCAATAAGACAATCACGACAAATTAGATCCAGGGAAAATGATACATTCTTCATTTTTCTTCCTGCGTAGGCTCCTTTCTCACTTCAACGTCAGCTTCTGTGACCGTAATGGGAACGAACGCATTGTTTTCAGTACCACTCCCGACAACGAATATCTTTTTGCCACCGTTGACCGCGACCACCTTATCCTTGTTGTCTGCCTCGTTCGCTAAATTTTCAACGATGTCCTTCAGCGATCCCTCATTGCTGTGGAAACTTTGACGCCGTTCGCGATCTTCGATTAGGGACACTGCTGGACGGAGGGAATGGCGCCTAAAATATTATTCAAGAAATGAACCAATTGTAACGAAATAATAAATTGGCATCCTCAGTGAAAACGCTTCAATATAACGCCGTTCACGTATAAAATAATGTTTCAAACCTGCCATTGATACAAAATAAGATATTGTTAAGGTACGAACAATGCGATCGCCTGCCCATGATAAAGCTACGAGTCACAGTAATTTGATATTCGAAAAGAAAATTTATACATACTACAATAGTACCGTATATGCGCAGTGCTAAAACTGGGCATGCTGTGAGCGACGACTACGCACATTGTGTTAACTTTGTTCAAAAGCCAACTGGAACAAAGCAACGGGCTAACTGTGTAGCCGTTAAAAATTGTCCATAAGAGTCCTTCATTAGGGTTTCAGGGCAGAGGGTGAGAATATTATTGAAGAAAATTTTAGGGTAAAAATGAAGATTTGGAAACGATCTCAACAGATCTATTTTTAATTATTCTACTAGAATATAATTTTGAAAAATTATTGCCACGAAACCCCAGGGATCTATTTCTCTAAATTTCAGTCGCTGAGTATTGTGTTCAGCTGACCGAACATCATATTTTAGTCATAATCATCTTTCTATTAGAGGCCTAAGACACAATGGGCCGGTTTCACATCGCGTACTTTAACTAAAGTCGGACTTTACGCAATGATGAAGGATAGGCTTTAAGTCCGACTTTAGCTAAAGTATGCGATGTGAAACCGGCCCAATATCCAGAGAGCAAAACTCAGCGGCCGACCTCTAGTGAAAAAGATCCAAAAGGTACTCTCAGTCCTTCAAAACAGTCCGTTATCGCCATCTTTTCACGCGATGAAAATTTGCAAATAACAAAATCACTGGATAAGAAGTAGATTTACTTGTTTTCTTTAGTCATCAACGTGGCGTGATACGCCTGGAGGTAAGCTTCGCTGGTAATTTCCAAATAAACGCATTCGTCCCTGGCGATCGCCGTGAAATCAGGAGCAAATGCTGCTTGATGTCGTCCACTTAGAGAGCGCTGGCTGGATGATAACGCTGAACAGCTTCCTGAAGAAAATAAGAGGAAGGTCAGATGCCGAATTTTAACAGGATTGTAGGTAAAATGGGAAGCAATCAAGTCGTGATTCAGGTCCGACCGGAACTTTACAATGATTGAGGAACACACAGTGTAATTACTAAAAAGCTATAAGCAAAGCGAGTTTCAATCAGTCGCCACCTACCGCTACTATTCAATCACTTTCCAATAAACGTCAGATACCTGAATGCCGCGCAGAAATGTTCATTGACAAAAGGCCTATGTATACTAACCTGTATTAGTCGATAAACCGTATTGAACCAGTCCAGGGGCAATCTCCATCAGCTTGTTGAGCATTTCCTCGCCGAAACAGTGCCACGGACCCGCTTCAAAATGCATCTCGTGCTAAAATAATGATCGAAATCCATTGCACAGAGCTGAGAGCTAATGTCATTTCTTAGACTAAACTAGATACTCATATAGCAGCAAATACACATTGGTGCACTTGGGGTCGTAAGCTATCCGTTATATCCGATGAAAATACCGTATACTTCTTCCGTCATATAATTAACTTATCCAAATATATTGTTTATTGCAAATATGCAACTAGGGGCCTATTTCATAAAACTGTTGCAATTGCAGAGTTGCAGAATTGCGGAATTGCATCAGCGGCGACTGGTCAAAAAACCAGAAAAAACTGGAAAATGACCAATCACCGCACTTGCAATTCCGCAATTCTGCAACTCTGCAATTGCAAAAGTTTTATGAAATAGGCCCCAGAGATGTTGTTATCGAACAATTTGCACATTCGCGTAGTCGTTTCATACACGATGTTCCATGTGCATACGCAAATTATCTATCACATTTAATAACGGGTTGCGGAGAGTATACAGCACTTTGGCAACGCCGTCTTTAAATTCGCAAAACAGAAATGAGAGCTGAATTTGAACAGGGAAAGGGGATATGAGGGAATATTGGAGACTGAGCGTCTAAAAGTTAAGATTCGCGAAATTTTGGGTCGACAGGATTCAACGTCCACTAAGATCCTAAGAAGAAGGAACAGTTCTCACAGTATACCTTTCCAATGGAGACCTGAACGCGTCCTTCCAGGATGAGAATAAAGCGCTCGCTCAGTTGGTCCTTTGTGAAGAGAGTGGAATTTCTTGAGCGATTGCCGAAATCGATCATGTGGACGTTTTGTCTGACGAGCCGCTCCAAAATATTGTGTGCTGTAATAATAAACTACGATTAAAACATCTCCGTTGATCAAAGAAGATTCTGAATGTTAAATGTCAGTGAATAAAAGCGGAAAAGATAAATGAAGAGCAAGTTCGTGTCACAGCCTGTTAGCAATCAGGTAGTCGACGCGTTAGGGGGGTAGGACAATATCAATAACGCCACTCACAGCAATTCCAGCGAGGTAATAAAGCGAGGATAAAGCCAAAGGGGTGCCGGGATTATGAAATTCTTAAGATTTCGAAATTACTCTATAGTTTTCTGAGAATGACCAAGAATTTCCACGCATCCCAATACCGTCCTCATTTATAGCTTCGCATTTGGAATGGTTTGAACGCTACTTCGACGCCAAGTAATCAATTTTAACAATAATAATGCCACTGATCAATCATTTGAATTCGAGGATTTCCTGACGAATGCAATAAGCGCAGCGCAAAGCCAAGTGATTGCGCTAAATCATATGCTGAATGAATATGATACAGACTATACATTCAAAATTTGTCGATCAGCAATAATAAATCTCAGATTGAATAATACAAACTGCTTAGAAAGTTGATAGTGCTTCTTTCTATCGATTAACGCATGTAAAAACCAAAAAACGACTATCAGTATTAGCGAAAAATGGAGTTCACGCATCGAAAAGCAATCTCATCTCTGCGAACTACGTTGCCTGGCTTGATTTCTCGCCACTGATCAAAAACTTTTCAATATAAAAGGTTAAGCTTAACACTTTGACGACAATACGACCCACCGGTGGGTCGTACGCGTTTGTCAGCGTGGGACCAAATGACCCACCGGTGGGTCGTACGCGAAGAAGAGAGTTGGACTAAAGGGCGCCCGGTACGCGAAGGCTACCGTAATTAGAGGCGCGTGATTTGAATTGCTTTACGTAAGAGTTTTTGGCCATAACAATGCTTTTTGAATGCAAACATTGTAATCAGGCAAGAGTCGCTTTAGGACCTATCTTGTACTGGTCGTCCTTTAGCCCAATAGCTTAGAAAATAAAAAATCGATAATGTCCCACGCGCCAAAAAACGAAAAACGTGCATTGTAGTCAATGTGTTAAAGTATAATTACCAATAAGATTTGGATGGAGGGCGGGCTGATTGGCAGTCAGCCACTGAACAGCCGCCAGTCGCAGTTGCATTGAAATGTTCGCCATTATCGCCGAATCGATCTCCAATATTCGCGTCAGGTCGCGAGCCTGTAACGATGTTTTTTGACGGAAAAAGAATACATTTACACGCACACGCATGCGTTTCACAGGAAACATATTCCAGATTTTATCAATTAGCGCCCAAAAACGTACAGTAGCACCCAGATGCACTGTGCGTCCATCGATGCGGAACACAGTTTTATGTTAAATAAAAAGCAACCAGAGATTTGGCATTGCGTAAAGGTGAGATTCGCATAAGACATCGTTGCGAGAATAAAACTTCGTTTTCCTATTACTACAAAGAAAATCATGACGACCCTCAGAAAAGCTGATCAAGTTACAGTATCTTCGCATAAAAGTTACCTGAACATCCAAGCGATGCGCGCGTTGAACGTTGTCGGTGACAGCGTCAGTTTCGTCCATGATTTCCGCCTGTAAAATCTCCTCGAGAATATCTTCGAGAGTCACAACGCCTGTCAGTTGGTAGTGCGGGTCGCCTTCTGTCGACTCGGCGAGTCGCTGGACCATTGCCAAATGATATGCTCCCTGAATCAAGGCATTCAGTTCAGAGTCTATCTTGAATGTAAAGCCAGCAGGGGTGTTTCAAGTGCCCCGATACTTTTTTGCTTGTATAGCTTACCGAGAACAGTCTGCGATACTTGGAAAATTTGCATAAGCTTTTACGTTTTATTCCAGTTTTGCACTATATATTTCTTATTATTACATATTTCGTAAAATTTTTTTAATTAAATTTTTTTGCCGTTAAAAAGCCTTTAAGTACCGATTGTTCGCTATCAAATGACGTGACTATAAAACAGCGTGTTTTCATGAAAAAGGACAAAGGCGAGGAGAGCTGCTTGGCGAAGCGCTCATGCGTGACGACCGCGATGATGAAAGCAAAAAGCAAGCAAACCTTTTTGAACTCCTCCAGCATCATTCGTAGAGGAGTTTCATCCATGACGAAGCGAACCGGATGTTCGTTATAACGACAGACCGTGCTGACCGTGAAATTGTCGTCAGGGTCGAGCAGCGCCAAATCCTTAAAATTACCGTTTCGTACAGCATAATACAGAATCTTTCATCGTTATTTGTCACTGACGCCTTTAAAATCGTCAATTTTGCATTCAATTTCATCTAACTAGCGTTCCAATTGAAAGCAGAGATGACGAAATTATAATCAGAATAAACTCGTAAAACATTTCAGACAACCGAAGTTAAACACTCAAATATTTCACTATTTACCCCGAATAATAATAATTAATATACACAGGTTACTTTTGCCTTGTATGCTGAAAGAGCAGGATGGAACTGAAAATGAGTGAAGAACGGAACTAGAGTGAAAGTGGAGAAAAGATAAGTGCGCGGAGGGTAAGTAAATTAAAAGGGCATAGCTATTTTTAAAATATCATACCTTGACGTTAAGCATAGCGACGATATTGTTGCGCTCCCCTGAATATACAGGAATTCGTGTAAATCCCTTCTTTAGTATCTCCGCCACTGTGCGCGTATTCAGCACCTTTGCGTCGGATAGCATGAACACATCCTGAATCAAGTCGATAAATACTTATTCAATACATCGTGTGAAAAAAGCTAAGTAGACAATATAATATCAAGTTGGATATTAATGGCTTTGCCGAGTTATCGTCAGACATTGGCAGCGTTTTCGCGGTCGACTTCTGAGCATTTCCACAAAGATTAAAATTTCGCGCCAGTTGCGTACTTACACTTGGCGATCGACAGTATTTGTCATCGTTGTGAATTTTTGACCATAACTCAGTTAAGCCCAATGGACATAACAAACGACCAATTTAAAAAAAAATTAATTAATTATAGAAAAATCTACAATTAGATTAAAGAACAGTTGCATTTGAAGTAAAGTCTAATTCAAGGTTACGAATAACAGCTTTTTCACAGGCGCCTGCACGCTCCAAAGAGCTAATTAAATTTAAACACTTGCATTGATCTTAGTCATGACATCGCGAACAGTTTTGTCAGAAAGTTGCATTGCTCCAATGGCCATTTTCAGTTCTTCCGAAAAGTGACCTCCGTCCGAGGGATTGGCCATGATCATCATCTCCATCAAACGCTTGCGGCTGAATAAGAAGGCGCTCATTTGGAAGAAAACGGATCTATCATTCCAATTGGTCATTTTTACATTCAATTTCCTCATTTATGAATTAATTCAGAATGCTAATTAGACGAAATGGAATATAAAGGTGACGAATAATGATGTTAAACCTCATATTGTAGTAGTAAAAACAAGATGTAAAACAATGGCGTCGGAAAAAAGTATAAATCGTGCCCTACGCACACACTTCATGAAGTTCTCCAAAGCAAAACCAGAAGTTGGCGCAAAGGCGATCATTTGAACGGACCAACCGAACCGAGTAAACAAAGCGGACAACAATTAAAACGCGCCCTATAATTGCTTAAAATGCGCCTTATGTTTGACCTCAACATACTGAAAACATCAATCATAGGGCGCGTTTGAAGACCAAGAAAACATAGGGCGCATTTTAAGTATTTATAGGGCGCGTTTTTAGTTTTTTCCAAACAAAGCGTTTGACAGTGTCCATTACATTATGAATAGTGCTCCAAACGAACCTGTACACGGTGACTTCTTCGCCAACAATGCAGTCCAATATCTTCCCGATTGGCCAAGATAACGGACACGTGAGTATCATGAAGAATCGCGTAACCCAGATTGTGTACGCTCCCACTGCTAGGCCTTTCCTGAAATGACAGACGTATTAGATGGACAAATTCATTTTCCATAAACATTGAGTAAGAAATGAAACAGACAAATTCTTTCCGTACTACAAAGATTTTTTAAAAGGAACAAGACATTATTCTTTATATATGATGAAACCAAAAATAATCATATCATTTCCAACGTCATCTAACAAGAGGCAGAGGAAAGATGTCTTGAAAAAAGGAGGTACTTCAAAACGAAAACTGCAGGATAAAAAGGGGCGAACAAAAGGAGACGAGCGCTTTCATGAATGGCACAGAGAAAGAGGTGAGACGAAGCGAAAAAAGACAACTAGAATTAGACTAAGCGAGCGTGAGAATTCACTCTGAATCTTATGTTCATATCATTTATCCTTAATCAACCCTACCGCACAAGAAGCACCACAAAACGTGGCCGGAACTTACACCCCACCAATTTCAAACTGTTGCCTGATTGCGTTAAATGCAGCAAATGATTTCAATGCTCACCATGTGCGTTGGCTGCGACGCACACGGTGTGTTTTAAAATCATTTACTGAACTTAGCGTTTGTCAAGGGAAGGATTAAGGCTGGTGGGGTGTAAGTTCCGGTGACCACCACTGTTGGGGTGTTAAAACCCCAGAAGGTCCCACCGCGGGGAGGTAGTGCATGAATTACCATATCCATTCCCATGAATGTTGTGTGTCGCTTATTGCACACTCGCTGTTGCACGGTGTGGTATGTTCCGCTTACGCTGTTACCTACAGACTTGTCTACCTACTAGTTGTATGCCAATTTGGCCGTGAGAATACCGTATTTTAAGAAATAGTGGCACAGTGCCACTATTAACTCAGGCTTAGGCTTAGCATAAAAGTTTAAGCGATCCAGCATCATTTGAAAAAATTCCAAATCACAGCTCGAAAGAGACCACCGAGTAGCTATCACTAACATCATTTTTGGATCTGAGATTGTCTTGAACTTTTTATTATTACCGGAGTTTCTCGAAAATAAGCCCCGGGCTTATTTACGAGAAATAGCATTTTCGAGCCTCAACATTTTCCTCTAAAATAAGCCCGGGGCTTATTTTCGAGAAATGCAGAAATTGCAGTATTTTGCCCCCGATTCGTTAAAATTTTCACACGCGATCATCATCACTATTAAGCAGTAGCTGTAATCTATAAATAAGTNTATAAATAAGTTTGTGTTGTGCCAATAAGGAAACGAATTCAACATTTATTGTGCAAAAATCGCGATTTGCACTGTGATATAACATGCACATTTAATTAAATCCCGGGCGTATTTTCGAGAAAAGCCAGCAAAAGTGGTATGTTTTTTGACGCGGACGGAATAATTTTTGACCGGAAAATAAGCCCGGGGGGTTTTTTCGAGAAGACTTTCGAAAATAAGCCCGGGGGGCTTATTTTCGGGAGGGCTTATTTTCGAGAAAATCCGGTACGAATAATAGTGGTACCTGTGCCACTATTTCTTAAAATACGGTAAATAGAAGATCTGAGTGGAGTCACAACCCAAAGAACACAACAGCCACAAAAACCATTCGCCTTACTTGACGCAAATACTCTGCGGGACGATTTCTGCGAAGACAACGATGGCAAAGGAGGAGACAATGAGGGCGAGGAGGCCACTAGTCAGATCGTCCATGAGGATGGAGATGGCCGAGTTGACGACGACGTTGCTAATCAGCTGCGAGCAGAGGAGGAAGTTGCCTTGTCGGCGAACCGGCAAGATTGTCTCCGCGTAACGCGCTTCCGCTGGTGAACCTATAGAGAACATTTTTCACTGAGTAACGGCAAAACAGGCTTTCCTGAGACTTTCTTTGACGTACTGCGTGCTAAAGATAGGCTAAATTTGGCGTTCTACGGTATTTGGTCTCGACGCTCGTTACTGATCGAAAAGTTTCCCTATATAGGGGAGATATTTCGATCAGTAACGAGCGTCGAGACCGGATACCGTAGAACGCCAAATTCAGCCTATCTTTAGCACGCAGTACTTCAAGGAGAGTCTCAGGAAAGCCTGTTTTGCCGTTAATGAGTGAAGTTTTCCCCTATATAGTCGTAATTTATTATTCAGTAACGTACGGTAACGATACGCCCCACTTTCCTGATTGCGGTATTACACGCTACACGCGCATGCGTTGATTTTTGCCCCCTGTCCTATGCATGTGCGTATGGCGTGTTATAACGTAATCCAGAAAAGCGGGGCGTATCGTTCGCACACCGTCAGTAATAGATAGCCGCAGGGAATACTGTAGCACGCTTAGTATCGAAAACCAGAATAACATTTTCACTTTATTGAGGGCATTTTTAAATTAAACAGGACATTTACCATATTGACTTGACCGAGAAAATGTCCTTATTAGAGTGAGAATGGTATAAATAGAGCATGTTCCCTGCTTTGCTCGCATCATTAACCAATATTGCTATCGGATTTACACTTACTTTTCTTGTTACTAATTTAAGGAATTATGAATACACAAAATACACTTGGAAATAGCTTTAAAGGATGCACTTTATTTGATGTATCGAAATTCGAACAGATACGGCATATCGCAGTATATGGCAATTCCGGGTGGGACAAATGTACTATCGCTATTTCGTTGTTATTTAAAAATATTACATTCGATTAATAGCGCAAATTAAAAATTAAATTAGCAAAAACAGCCTAAATGACATCAAGTTGATGAAACTGAACGCGAAATTAGTGAGCAGTTATCACAAGATGATGAAATACAGTATGAAGCTGTACAAATCAGGATTTTACTAAAATTGACCCACCAGACTTCATGATCAACTCCAATTCTTTGGGCTGGAGCGACATGAGGCCGAGGTTGATGCCAGAGAAGAAGCCGGACAAGACGAGAAGAAAGCCAATGAAGGCGATTTGAAGAAAGAGTGGAAGGTAGTACGTGCGCGGTGGTAACTCCGTTGTCACCCACGTCTTCTCGTCATTAATCTGAAATCAAAAGCGCCATTTTCATGCAACTACTTCTGCACTCTCGTCAAGTTTTTACATTCAACATCAAGAATTGATGGCCAATTACGCTAAATCAGTCGGGAAACAGGTTAAATAGAACTAAGATACAAGTGTAATCGGGCTAAAGGGCGACCGGTACGTGAAGGCGACCGCAATCGGAGGCGCGTGATTTGAACTGATTTACGTAAGAGTTTATGGCCAAAACAATGCCCTACGGTACTATTTGAATGCAAAATTTGTAATCAGGCGAGTATCGCTTTAGGACCTCACTCGTACCGGTCGCCCTTTAGCCCGATTAATACAAGTGATACGACTGAAAGCCTTCAAAGCAGCAAAATCCATGTCTACCTGAATATAAGGAGTAGATTCGCCAGTGTCTTTCAGCCTGTATCTGATGCAGAGCTTATAGTCGCCCTCAAATTCAGGGAAAGTCGCTTCGAGTTCAATTCTTCGCTCCAAATGCGTTTGTAAGGCAAAATCGGCATACTGGAGGGAGGTGGGAGCGTCCGAGCAGTTGCGTGGAGTGAAAGCGACGTGGGTGATCTGATCGAGCCAGTAGCCAAAGATCCTCACTCGCACTTCGGCGTCAGGATGTACCACACTCACGCCATCCTCCCTAAAATCATCTCACTTTGAGCTACAGTGAAATTCGTTTATACCAGTACTTGGGGGGACTGGCCAAAATGACCGGTATAAGCGAAATACCAATACAAACGAAACTGGTATAAACAAACTATACTGTATAACGGGGTAGGGGTAACCCTCATCCAAATCCCGACAAAAGCCAAATGAGATGAGATTATAGCTAAACAAATCCGATACAGCTGAATAAACCTAAATGACGTTAAAAAGCGCGCACATCACTCAAGTGACATATGCAAAAAAAGCAACTAACGTGTATCCGACGAAGGTATCCTCGCCGTTTTTTAAGGTCTCGACGCGAACACCTGAGAGGTGGGGCCTCCTGTCGGCGAGAAGTCCGAGACTTTCGGCGGCGGCTAGAACCGACTCCCGCGAGTGGTTCGCCTCGGCGCGCACAGCTTCGGGTGCTAGCCCCAGCAATAGTAGCAGGAGCAACGGTGGCAAGCATTTCCATTGCCTCATATCTTAAATACAAAGATATTCTTGTATACAGGGACACCTAGATAATAGCAGTTTCGCGGGAGCCAGCCAAAAAACTGCAATTATACGGGTCCTGTTATTATCTGGGGTGCAATTTCGCGCGTTCTACTGTACCGGCTCTTTCGAGTCCGGCCGAAATTGCCGTTATAAGAGAAATATCGTTATAAACAAACTGCAATGTATGAGATAATATGCTCTGGGACCGGCCAAAATTACCGGCATAAACGAGTTTTCCTGTGATTAAATCGAATAGAAATAAGATAAAATAAAACTGCTCCTAAACTATTTCAAGGGAAGTACAGTCCTTCGCACCTATACTGTGCGTGTAAGAAATATATGGTTTACAAAGCGATGCCTAAATCAAAATTATGCGTTTGCGAGAGTAACTTAATACTTTCAAAATATCAGTGAAATGATTTTCATTCAACGCTTCGGTCTTCAGCATACGATCATACTGTCATGTCTAATCTTAATACAGTGAATATCGTTTATAGCGGTTTTGGTGGGACCGGCTAACCTTGACCGGTATAAGCGAAAAACCTGTATAACCGAAACCGCTATAAGCGAATTCCACTGTATATAGGATAATAAATAAATGCATCAAATATCGGCGGGAATGAGGCAAAGTGAATCTCAACATGCGCACAGCGTAACGTGACACAAACGACGGTGGCTAATAGTGTCAAGTGCTAACAAGACGATAACGAGATAACGATACTTTAAATTTACGAGGCGCTGTACGTAACAATCGAGCTAAGCGTATTAATAAATCGTCACTTATGACGAAGAGCCCTCCATTACCAAAGGACACCACCAAGCATTCGAAAAGCTTGCGATAGAACATTGTACTTAATTTACGATTATTACTTTCTTCTTTAAAGTTTACACCAAATTGTTTTTATTGCCGATTAATTTGTGCAACGGCTCTTGACAAATCAAAACATTCGGAAATTGCTATAGTATTCCGGATCGAGATCACTTTTTAATCGCCATATGTGATTCGATGTTCAAAGCGACTCACGTGTCAAAATATTTATGAGCTTACCGCATTAAAAAAGATATCAAGAACAAAGTAATTAATATGAATGCATATAGCCACTCACCAATCTTAAACTTGGCTGCTGAATGAGCGACGCGAAGAACAAAGAGCAGATGAAAAGCAGAAATCTCTGATAGAAACAGCGGCAAGATGCAAAGAGCTGAAGACCGTTCAAACTTAATACTTCTCTGTCAATTAAACTGCTAAATTAATATCAGCGGCCATTGTCCATTGAATATCTGAAATGATAAACAAAACGGCTTTACGACGAGATTGAGCCGTCGTTTGGGTAGAGCGACAGAGCGCTGCGTCACGCTCGAAGCACGAACTGAAATTAATTTAGAAGCGCATTTTTTTTCGTTTCAGCGTCACAGCTATAATGAAATGACGCAGAAACGTAAATTTGGTATGGTAATTATAGCTGCAAAAGAAAATGTGAAAACATTGCAGAGTGCAACAATGCTGATGAAACGCTATTGTGACCAATAGTATGAGCAAGAGTTTACAACTGGCTTGCGCTTAAAGGCGAGCCTGACACGGTATCGTTATCTTTGGCTCGATGTATTGATATCGCGTCATGTCATTAAACGGACTAGTTTGAACGCGATCTTTTGACTAGCAAATAAGACATTGCAAGATTCTTGTTAAACGCTTATGCGCAAATTTCGTTGGCGCGCAGAAGGCAAAGGATGGCGCTTGATATAGGTCACGTACCCCACACTCCTCTCCATTTGCAACCCTGTACTTCCACCGATAGAAAGCCCTACGCTACATTCCGTCATCCGTCCTCTCAAAGTCGCCGATCTGTGTTTACGGTAATTATGAATTATAAAGTGTTTTCAAATCGAAAAATAATAACAACAATTTTATTTCTCATCTCACGACTTTCAAAGGCGCAATGTACTTCATAACAACTTCAAACGAGAACATTAGAAAAAATTCTCTACTTACATATCAACGTCCTATGCTCAAGTACTGTCACAACAACGGCAATACACCTGCTACCCATTATGATCCACTCAGCAATTCAAGTCTACACCACAATTGGCGATCGACGGTCCGCCCCGCCACGAATTCAACAGAAAATCAATAATGCCATCTCCTCGGGATCCTGCAGATGCGGCAATTTGATTTATCATTTTAACAATTAACAACGAGTACTTTTTCCCAGTAGCAGTAAAGCAACATTTTTTTGTATTCCCGCAGTTAACAAAGGCAATTAGAGTATACACAAAAAAACAACAGAGGGACCTTGATCACTGATTCGGTCAACGGCACGTGGAGACGAATCCGGTACGCATTTTTGCGCGGGCGCTCCAATCTACCGTAAACTACCGACGCGGGATTTTAAAGTGCTTTATTGGAGAGTTTTTAATCATTGAGTAGGTTTCACATCGCGTACTTTAAGGGCTAAAGTACGACTTCTCGTTTGCGAAAAAAGCTGTGAAATGTACAAAACGAAACAAGTTTAAAAATAAGTTAAAATTAGGAATAACTGTGATGAAAAATATGTAACATCTGTTATGATAGCGTCGTACGGCTTTTTCTGTTTTAGGGCAATCTCAAAAAATCTCATAATATCTTATTCCTTTTCAGCAAATAAAGCTATAGAAAAAGACAAATGCAATAAAAGAGGAGTAATAGATAAACAGTACAATAATCTCATCAAGCCATTTTACTCTTTTACCCAAGTTTCCTTTTTTCATTCATTCAGTTTCATTCAAATCTTACCTTTGCCTAACTTTTTTGTCGTCAACCGATCATTTTCTCATTCGAGGTTGGTAAAATCTACGTTAATGTTCAACTTCGCAAAGCATGACTTTGCACGCACTTTAGCTGAAGTACGACTTTAATCAGCCGAGCGCGGTAGCGCTCGGCCTCGTTCCTATTTACTTTTGTATGCGCGCGGATTTTTGTACTGAGCGCAAAAGTTGGACCTTGGGGAAGCGCTCGACAGAATTTGACGATCTATGGCCCAAAAGATCAGTCATCGTGGTGCACCTTCATCTACGAAAAAAAATCGGAACGAAATCTGATCGTTTTCTCGCAATTTACAAAAAACCCTCTAATTAGTGGACTCAGTCTCTGGCTGCGCACCTTTGAATTGCGCGCGTAGCGTATCGCGAACCGTCGGCAACAATAAAATAAAAAATACATTGTTTTGACATAATAGTGTAAGTTCTAACCGTTGAAACATAATTAAGCTCACTCAGACCAACTGATTGACATATAAATTTTCGTTTATAAGCTTTTATAAGAGAAACTACAGACTTTAAAAGGTAAGTATTCATCTAAGCTCATTCAAATTATCTGTCTAAGACTCCCTGCCTTTTTCAATGCTTATCCTTACGTCACTCTAATACGTCACTCTAATTGCGACAGTTTTATCGACTAGAAGGCGGAGCTTGATTGTCGGGACGGTCAGTGCATTTTGCATACACCCCCTTGCATCGTATTTCGTCAACCTTGCAATTGAATTCGTCAATCTTGCATTTAATTTCGTCAACCTTGCATTTAATTTCGACAAACGGCGCGCGCGGACAGATTTCGCCGCGTCTAATATATATCATTTGTGTTTTGAATAACTCTACAGCAAATTAACCAATCAAGCTGAAACTTTGCACAATTATGCTAGTACTATTACTATTTATGCCTGTCAAGTTTCATTAAATTTCGTTAATTTTAAGCTGAGATATGATGAATTTAAAAAGTATCACTTTTTTCGGCCGAAGGAGGCAAGTTTGAAGGCAAGAAACTCTGGTAATATTCAATGAAATTCAGTGCGGCTTTCGGTATCTTATAGGGCTCTATCCAACTTAAATTTTCTTTTTTTAATCGTAAAAATCCGATCTCAGAAACTGATTTTACAGATC
>NIUQ01003739.1:0-16192 GCA_002796945.1 Plectus sambesii
TTCAAGTAAAGCTGGAAGAGGAGGCCGCTTTTCAGGGCCCTCCGTAGTTGCTGCTCGACGATGGCCTTGTCGACGCCATAGGCGCGGGAAACCTTGGCGACGAGACGATCGCGAGTGGCGCTCGTCTTCTCCCTCTTGAGCGTGGCGATCGCCTCCAAAATCTGCTCGACGAGCACGCGGTCGGTGTCCGAACCCTCATAGGATTCGGCGGGTGAGTCCTCCTTGCCTCCGCCGTTCGAATTGCCCGCAAACAGCACGCCGTTGCTGCCTCGTGGCGATCCATTTGCTTTCAGCGGCAGACGATGCGAATCCGGCAAGTCCTTCATCCTCGCTCCCTCGCTTACTTCGACTGATGCGAAGTGAACGAATCGACCAGTATCATTCGCCAGTTAATCTTCCACTGACCATGCCGATACCAAGAACGCTAATAATGTATTGGCGTCGCACGGCTAACAGCACCATTAATCGACCGATTGGTTCAATGTTCCATTTAGCTTGCTCAATGAGCAATTGGTCATAATGTCATCAAGCGGTGCAAATCACCAGTGCTAAGTCGATCGAAGATACTGGAACAATATTGACAACAACAACCCAGCTATTGTCCAATATTCAAACGGCCTGATGGCGCTTGAATGATGTGCTAGCGTAAGTTTAAACTCGGAATGACGGAAGTAATAACGGCGAGTTGTCACAACAGATGAATGCGAACACACTCATACGTTACAAGTGGTTCATTTACTTGTGCAATGAGCATATTTACTGATCGATAGATAGCGTTTGCTAGAGGTATACATGAATGAAAACTCTTCTTCTTCTATTCCCCTATTAGTGTGCGTCACTTGCCTTGTCAAGTGCATCAATCAGGGACCGGTGCAAATGCGCCATTGAGTCGCGCGCGTGCTGGAGGGCGCTGCGCAGTCAACGCGACGTGTGAGCGATGTTTTTAGCAAATATCGCCTGACCATCATTCAGCGTTGCATACGGTAGTCCGCGTCATTAGAACGAAACGCGGTTCATTCTGCCACGAGTACGAGTGTATGAAGCGATTCGTCACAAACTTGTGATTATCATTTAAAATCTGAATATTTGTCTAGACTTGCCTGCATAGCGTTATTCAAATACGAAGAGTCCATCTCCAGAATCCTTCACTGGCTTGTAGCTTGCAGACGAGAAGCGATGGCGCAGCATACCCAGCCGCCGTTTGTCGCGATGGAAACAAGGTTGGCTAACGTTACTGCCTCTGATCTATCGCAATTTTCGTAGACTTATCATGTAGTTTCCTTTTTGGCACAATGTTTATGATATGGATGAGAGAACTATTCAATTCTTTTACTGAAACTGGTCGATGTGACATGAAAAACCTTAGTTGGCTACTTATTAAGGTGGTTTCATTCTGCATACTTAAGCTATTTGTACTAGTGTACATTGAACTATGTCCTTTAAGTACGACTTCACAAAATTTCGCTATCATTAACTGGTTCATTATCTTAGGATTTTACTGCAGCTCGAATGAAAAGCGGGCTAAAATTCCATACTCTTGTATCATCTAAGATGTGCAGAATATGAACAACAAACTTACATTGTGTTAGAAATCTGTGTGTATGTCAATTGGCGGAAAGTTACATTGAATAATTACAGTATGGGCACGATTACATTCGAATTGTACTGGAATCACGCGCCGAAAACATGTCATAACTTTGCCGAGTTGGCCAATCGCGGCTACTACAATGGCTCTATCTTCCATCGAATCATTCCCGACTTTATGATCCAAGGCGGTGATCCAACTGGAACTGGTAATCAAGAATTCATATTTAGTAAAGCTCGTGTTGAACAAATTGACGGATTTATTGTCATAGATCCTTGAAATAATATATAAAAGACGAATTTCATTCATTATTCGTCATCTATACATTCAGTTGTAAAGCGAGTTTCACGAAATTGAATGTATGGTTGACAAATTTGAATGCTAAAGTGACGAATTATGATGCAAGACCGTGTAACAAAATGAGAATAAATTTCTAGTGTAAAAGTGCCTTATGTTTCAGGTCGCGGCGGTTCGTCTGTTTACGGTGATCGCTTTCAAGATGAAATTTCCGACGACTTGCGTCATAGCGGCGCCGGTATTTTATCGATGGCCAACGCCGGTCCCAACACCAACGGCTCGCAGTTCTTTATCACCCTCGCACCCACCCAGCATCTCGATGGCAAACATACCATATTTGGTCGTGTCGCCGCTGGCATGAAGGTATTCTTAATTATTTTAAAAGAGCTCTAAAACTATTGGACTGCAGCAGAACGTAGATATCATTAATACTTGCGAAAAATTCTTGGGGTCCGTTTTTTTCGAACCACCATCGACTAGTCGGTTTGTCAGTACGGATGCACAGTAGAGTTCGTTTATAGCGGTTTTTGGGGCACCGGAACGTTTTGAACGGTATCAGCAAAACCGTTAGAAACAAATTATACTGTATCGTTCGTCCAAGTATCCTATTCGAGAATGAAATTGCTGCGATTAGCATCGTTATAAACGCATATGGTGCGTAATTCGTGTCGTAATTTGTTTGTTTGAAGGTGGTGCAGAAGATGGGTCGCGTCGAGACGGATGCCCGAGATGTACCGAAGCTTGAAGTCAGGCTGATTCGGGCCTATCCGACGGCCGATTCGAGGCAGTGATGTCTATCAACTCCTTTTTTCGCGCATCTCTATGACTGAAAATCGTTCAATACTTTGTTTTGTTCGGCGTCTAACAGACTTGAAATTTTTATCAACAGTATTGACGGTGCTTTGCTAAGAATACACGTTTCTTTCACTTCTTAATACGTAACTGTGAATTTTTGAAGTCTGTTAGACGCCTTATTCATCACGCGACTTGTTTGTTGTCTGTTGCTGTTTGACGTAAACAAAATGAAGACATCTGCCGTAGACTTGGTGGTTTCCTTGCATTTACATAGAAAACGATGACGTTTATCGTATCCAGGACCATCGGTCTGGATTGTTTTGAACGGATTTTTTACGAATAATGTGATTGGTAAGCATGTCTAACACTTTCCAGTTCGCTTAAATTTAAGTCGAGCTCTTTATACAATTTGACTATGACTTTGATCAAATTTCTCTACTCGATTTATGATTTTTAGAATTTTAAATCGATCGTTATCATAGCATTAGTAATAGATAGGTCAAAATGATGCCATCTATGTGACGGAATTATGCTTCGTCAAACGATGTGGTGCGATACGCTGAAGCAGTTATTAAGAACTAATGATATCTTCGTGGCAATTGCTCAGCCAACCGCAAAGCACGGCATTACTGAACGGGAACATGAACGGCGCTTAAGCATTGACAGAACGTAATTTAAGAATGTCTGCTTGGCGGGGCGGCGGAGCCTATCCGGGCGGTCATTTCGCGCCGGCACAGCAGCAGTACCATGGCGACGAGCTGAGCAACCCCATTATGCGGATGCCGTTGGGTGCTCCGTCCGTCGGTGCCCCCATGCATCCCGATCAGCGTCGTCTCGGTGTTCTGCCTCTTGGCCCTGCTGAAATGTTTGTCCAGCCACACCGTCCTGTAGTAAGAATATTTTTGTAGTTTTTCAACATTTCACAGTTTTCTAAACTACTTGGTAGTTGGAAACTTGCCAATTAATCCATTTCAGGCAGCAACACGTCCCGTACCTCCCCCCGCAACTGGATTAGTAGTTTACAAAGTCAACCAGTCAAAGTCTCTTCCCAGCGATATACAGAGCGTAAGTTTATTTTATTCGGCATTTTTTTTGCACTCTATCATTATTTGTGCATGATGCGGCATTCTGTGTAGGGGAAATTTTTCACTGAGTAACGGCAAAACAGTCTTTCCTGAGACTTTCCTTGATGTGCTGCGTGCTAAAGATAGGCTAAATTTGGCGTTTTACGGTATTCGGTCTCGACGCTCGTTACTGATCGAAAAATTTTCCCTATACAACTGCATGATCTTCCGTTCAGAACTATTTTGTGGCCTTTTCCTTCAATGTTTTCTTAAAGAAATTAATAATTGTTCCTTCGGGCTTGCTGTTAGTTTGCCATGTCGCTTACTCTTCACTTATGCAATCGTATCGTCGCGTCAATGTAATTGATAATTGCAATACATGCCAACTAAATAATGGTTTATAGATTCTTGTGAATGCAAGCCGAGCTGGCAACTTGAGCGCGGCTAATGGATTCAAACTGCGCGCCTACTATGAGAACCTGTCGAACAGCGTGAAGATCACTTTCTACCAGCACATGGTCAAATTTTTGGGCGTGGGCGACGCCGACCTAATCGCCGACAGACCTGCGCTCATTCCGCCCAAGAAGCCGTCGCTTCCTGATTCAGGTTTGATATTGTCGCTCACGAGTTCATTTTAAATTCTGCGCATGACACACATAATGCATACAGTCGAAATCGGTTAAATGCACACCGGATAAATGCATAAATCTTCCATGCCGCGAACTTTTTTGCCCTATGTTTTGTACATGATCTAAATCCGGATAAGTGCACAACTTTTTCGTGCCCGGTTGATGTGCACTTATTCGGTTTTGACTGTATTTGTATGTTTATAATATTTAGAATAACCATTTTAAGCAAGTGAGGTTGTATATAATGTCAGTAGTAACTCCTTGACGATTCTAAATTGCAGCAACGCAAATGGCCTCATACAGTGGAGACGATATATACAACGACAATGACGACGGTACTGGCGATTGTGATGACAGCATTGATATTGACTTAACGCCTACTGCGGGGGCTAGTTCAACTCCAGTAGCTCTGAACGGCGGTCGGCTGCAGCCGCTAATTGTACCCACCAAAGTACATTCAATTGACCGCAAATATAAAGCTCTCGAGCGGCAAAGAGAAAAAATCCGAGCGATGCCTAAAGCTCATCATGACAATGTCATGGATTATAAGTAAGTGAATGATCGTCTTGTGGCAAATGTGTGGCTGCTGGCATGTTCTGTACATCATTTGGTATAAGGCATTTTACTAGATACACTATTTTCGAAGATAGAGTAGTACAATCAAACTCGAATATAAGTGAATAGTAGGGGGAAAGAAGAAATTCTCACACATCTGGTTATCTTTTTTATGGCGGCTCTATCGTTTGTACGGTTCTAACGCCTCCGGATGATAAATATTGTCGGTCCGATGATAAAGTAACAAGTTAAACCTCCGTTATAAGCACTGGGTAGCCGATTTCTTTCTTTCATTACTTTCTGATCTTGTCGAAACTGAAGGGGAAAGTCTGCATATTAAGAGTTTAAGTGAGCAAAACCTAACTCTCTGCGGCTTAAGCCGAAAGTGCGCCTATATCCTGGTTCAACTGCCTATTGAAATCAAGATGAATGCTAACATGTGAATAGCGATACGTTAGCTTGCTTGTATAGTTGACTAAATAAAATGTTGAACTTGATAATTGATTGATTAGCTGATTACTACTCAGAGCTGATGAACTTCCGGGCGTCACCTTCGACAAGGACGGCAAAGCGACATTTAATGGTTTTACGGTGCGTTGGATTCGTCAGATGCTATACATATTGTATCGCAATGGAAAGGGAGGAGATAAGGGCGCTGATCAGTTTCTCAAACTCATGGAGGAGTACTATGGGCCCGACGTCATAAAACAAGTCAATCCTGAAAAGCAAATGACGCGTCTTCAGCATGCTGCGGAGAAAGCGGGCAAAGAAAGTACGGAACCTTTGAATGAGATTTTTTAGAGTTATTTAAATGCTGCGTTGGTTTTGTGGTGTTAGATGATTATCAGAAGCGTTCTTTTGAGAATTCTTCAAATTTTTCGCTTTTCATATTTCCATTATTTCTCTTATTTCCATTATTCATAGCATATCAGTACAATAGAATCCGGATATAAGAGAACTTTCCCGTATTCCCCTGCGTTACTTTATGTTCAGGTAATATTGTAATAATATTTACTATACTTTTCGATCAACCATGGTGTCTATTTAAACCAGTGTTCAATATATTCCGCATATCCACTTCGAGCGTGCAAAATTCCAATACAATCAGCGGCGTTCCTGGCATTTTAAACTTTTTGTCAGGTAGTGCTTGAATATGACAGGAATGTTCGTTGTGCGTGTTACGTAAATCAGCTCAAATCTTTAGCAAAAAATGCATTCTGAGCAGCAATTTGCTATTTCATAATTCAGTTTAATGATTTCCTTGCGCATTTTCAGTTGTCCCGCCATCGACTCCAGAGGAGGCGGCGAAAAAGGAAGAAATCAAAAGACTTCATCGTATCACGCACAATTTAAAATTGGAGACGGTCGTTGGTTTGAACGGAAATGAGACGAGATGCGGACTGACTCCAGAAACTGTCGCCTGGATCAGAGAAAATGTCCTAGCGTGAGTGTTGACAGCCGTTCTTCATCATGTTGATTTCATCTATCAGTTTAAACAAAGTGAATATTTATCACTTTTCACAACGAAGAAAATTATTTTTGAGCATAATGACATTTGAGCGCGACACACGCTTTTTATACTAATTAAATTAAAATAAAATAAAAGTAAAGTGAGAATTTAAGCTTCTCAAAAACCAATTTGAGAGCAGCATCAAAATTGTAGCAACAGAATGAACCTTCATTAACAAAGTATAATTATAAAGTCTGTGTTTTTTAGCATGCTGCGTGTGCATATGAATCCGGATAAATTTCTACGACGAATTGGCGGAATGTTTGGACTTCCCGCTATGGATATTGCGTGGGCAGAGTAAGTCGTTCCCACCTTATCAATTATTGACAAATTTTGTTGTTGTACTTTGGCCCGAACAGAAAAAATTCTACCTGTCTGCCGGTCTGGAGGAATAACGCAGTTACACAATCTTGCATCCTAATTCGTCACTTTCGTATTCGATTTCATCATCTTTGCATTTAATTCGAACGTGAGGTTCACAAAATTGTATGCAAATAGACGAATAGCGATGTAAGACGGTGTAATTCGACTTTTATTTCGTTTATTTACGCGAATCGGATAGAAAAGCTATTACGTAATGAATACATTAAATTTGTTTCAGCAAGCCGTTTGCGGTAGCGATGCAGAAGTTAATACCGGAAATGCCGGAGGAGGAGAAGCCAGTGAAGTTGCTGAAATTGGCCACTGCGGCGTATCGAAAAGCGTTCGGCACCGTTTTGGCAGGAATGGATACCAATGTAGCCGCGGAAGAGGATGCAGAAGAGGTTCAAAGCGCTCGGCTGACGGAGCAAAGCGGTAAATTATTTTGCCTTCTCGTTTCTTGCTTCGTCTTCATTGAAGAAAATTTCTTTTCTACCCCTCCCCCCATCATCATCCTTCTCTGTTTATTTTCTTCATGGCGTAACGATTTTCCATAAAATTCATCTTTGTTATTCCTAATCTGGTCATAACGATTTTGAAAGTTTAAGCGAGTGGGACAGGATTAGTCCACTGCAACGAATCTGAATTCGGAATCGTTACGCCTTTAGTTCTCCAGCCGTCGATCAATTGCGGATCAATGGCGTCAAAGAATGCATTCCTAGTGGTCCCCTGCGATTGACAATGGGTGGGTTTCACATCGCGTACTTTAGCTAAAGTCGTACTTAAGGCCTATCCTTCATCATTGCGTTAAGTCCGACTTTAGTTAAAGTACGCGATGTGAAACCGGCCCAATGACCGGTTGACGAGAATTTTCGAGATCATAAGAGCCCTCCTTTAATCTGACTTTTTCAGTGAGGCATTCCTTGCCTCGTTGGGAGCCGCCAGGGCCGCCAATGTCTCATCCACTTCCCGCACCACTGCTTCCACCGCCGAACCGCTATGGACCTCCTCATGCCGGACCCGAATACGACTTTTTCGCCCCTCATCCACCGTTCGGCCATGGTCCGCCACAACCGTCCTTTGGCTACGATTACCCATATCATCCGCGAATGCCTAATGCACCAGGACCGAGAGCACCGCTGCCTCCAGAATACCGCGACTATTCCGCTGCTCACTACAGACATCAACCCTACCCCGCTGGCGGTGGTAATTCGAACGCTGGTCGCCCCCAAGCACCAAGGGGCAAAAGCGGTCGAGCGCTGCATATATGATGGCTTTATCTTGTCTGCCTAATGGTAAGGCTTTTAAAATTAGTATTTTGTGGAGACTGTGTATGCTTCTTATTGTAAATTGAGACCCTTTGCTAATCGCACTTCACCTGGTGCTCCTTTTAATAATATGGCAGTTAAACTCGAAAATGTATGATTTATTATAAGAGCGAAAATTTAAGTGAATATTTTCTATGTACCATTCTACATTAAAAATGACACTTTTTTAATTTAAGAGGATGCTTTGCATATTTTTAAATTTGTACCGAAAAGTTTTGGATTTTGCTCGTCATGGGTTATACCCATGTGAAGTAATTGAATAGCTGATTCACATCGATGATTCGTTTTGAAGGTGCCTGTGGTGCCGAAGCATGAAGTCCCGCCGAAAAGAACCTATAACCAACCGCCGATTCATGGCAGTGACCGCTTTTATGCGCTTCAATTGTACATTCGTTCATTTTCACCAACAATGTTTGGTGACATTGAGCTTGTTTAAGTTCTTATTTGGCGATTTTGATTATATATCAATCAGATTGTGACATTTTTTGATTATATCCACCTGTTTATGATAGTTTTTGACTCATTTGATCGATTAAAAAATAATCATTGCCCAGATTTTCTGGGAGTTTTCACCTTTCTGACATGCGACGATTATGGACGCTCCACGACCCAGTGGTCTGTAATTTCTTGCTGCGAGCACTCGCCAGTGCAATTATTTCGTATCAATAAAAATTAATATCATATCAGCTTTTCACAACGTCGATTGGTGAAGACGACATTTTTTTATCTTGAAACAGTATATTACGGAAGAAGAAGCAGTAAGTGTATTGTGTTTTTCGAAATTTTGTGTGAAATAAGCAAATTATTCGCGTTTTTGTAGCTATACATATTTTCAAGATTTACGCAAATTAAGCTGATTTAAATACGGCGACTGAATTGCTTGAGGACAGTTATAGAGTCGTTAAATTCTAAATATAGTATATGAACATGATACTGGCAGTTGCTCTATCACCAATAAGGAAGCTTAGATAGAATTGGGCCGCAGCTCCAAGAGGCTAAATGCGTCTTTCCATCAATTCGTGCGCGTAAAAATTCTTACCCGACATCTCCTTTCTGATGCAAACACTGCATGAATAGTGTGTCAGCAGCAAACTGAATAACGTTATACTTCTCTTTAAAATTTGCTTAAAGTACTTGCCATTCTGAGAAAATAGTAGTTGAAAGACTTATCCTCGCGATAATTAACAGTAGACGGGCTGAAAGCATAAAGATATCGATGATGACATTGATTTTGTTGCAGCAAACCGTTCGCGGTATCAAAGACGTCATGATAGAAGTGCTGATTGAAGAGAAGTCAGTGATGCTGCTGAGATTAGCGACGGCGACGGCGTATCGAAGGGCATTTGGAGTCGGGTTGGTCGAACTGGACGCTAGCGAAGCAGACGAAACAATGGCTAACAGTTATGAAAATAGTTAACAGCCGCTGTTTGAAACGATGACGCCTGGTATGTTAAGTCGTGTGTCACGGTCGCAATGGGGATGACTAGTAGCACGAGCAATACTCTTTGTATAAACCGATTTTCACCGAAAATGAACGCTTTGTCGCGTCCTGGACAGTCATAACTCCTCGTATACACCTAAATAATGATTGATTCATGAAGCCTAAATGCTTATTGATATATTTCTATTCCTTCTCTCAGTATCCGGAAATTAATATCCTGAAATTCGGATATCCATGAAATCATAGGATTGTTTGTGCACTCGAATACTGTTTACTGATTAAATTATTTTCTTGCAGTAAAGTGTTCTGCGCGCTTGGATCTTCATCTACGGATAACTCGACCGTTGCCTACGACGACGTAACCTTACCACCAATTGTTTACGAATTCGCTGCAGGACCCGAAGAATACGGTACTTTCGGTACCAGTCCAGCCGTCGACCATCAGCACCGCCTTTATATTACCAAGACTATTTCGTCATTTTTAAACCGACGCCTATAACGCTATCTGTTTCCGGATTTCATTAACGCCTCAAATCCTGAAAATAGATAGCTTCTTTATTCCATACATCACGATTGACCTTCTGGAAGCATTTTGATGCAGAGAGAAAGTGGCGGTCGAGTACTAAAGATTTGACCGCCTTTTCATTTCTTGAATTTTATTTATTTGCTCATCAGTGCCAATTGACTGATTATTCAACAATATTGTGATACGTATTGGCTGTGTTTTGGTGCTAGTTATTTTTTGTTACATTCAAATATTCCAAAAACTACACTGCTCTGTTTGTGAATACTGAAACCCTCCCACTTGGTAACTTCTGAAGAGATCATAGATCAAGGAGCTGTGTGAATTAAATAAAGACCCACTGCAATGTGCTCAGCTTGTATTGGCGCTCATTTCTGTTTACATTTGTATGCTATAACGAATTTTGACATAAATAGCATATGACTGCATTTTATAAATTGTCAATCCGTATTGTTTTTCTTCTCAAAGCGACGAAACTTGACGCTTTCTAGACCGGAGGTCTGGAGTTTTTTTCGTTGTTGGCGTATAACGCTGATGGCAGTTAAAAACTCGTCGGTTTGTGACTTTCTTTCGTTTTTGAGCGATTAGCTATTCGCCCGGAGTTTAAGTGGTCCTTAAAATGAGCTATGTTTCGAGATACAGCTTTTATTATTATAAAGATGACGAAATTTTGCATTGTATTTGGTAATTTTGTGATTATAAAATAAATCATAATTTAGATTATTATCACTATATTGGGCAAAACAGAAAAGTTACTGTTTGCAGACAGTGAAAATTCTGTGTGTCTTTAGGATAAATTAGTGTACGTGTAAGCTTTTCAGCATTGTTATATTAGACCCAACTGAAGATCACTGTCCACCTGTCTACCGACCGCGAAAATTCTGCGTGGTGATCTTAATCTTAGGGTAGAATACTGCTCTAAGACGAGTCATAATACCTAGCTCTAAATCTGAAATAATCATCGCACAGGCAAAACCGCAAGCATATCTATCACCGCAGCGTTTCTCAAAATGGCATATCCACGTGGTGCGCGTGGTTTTCGCGGCGGCGGTGGTCGTGGACGCATAGCGCAGCGACAGAATTGGGGTGACTATTCGCACCTTCTTGGTCCGCCCGTCGAAAACAGCTGGCATTACCACTCGAACCGCCATACAGATTTCTTCGGGTACAACCCGCTGTTCGCCGAGGACGCCGCCAGCGCCACCCCGCCTGGCGGTGGCAATCTTTTCGTCGAGCAACATCAGGTTTTAGGCTATTATTATACCGTCTGTGAGCATATTTCGTCTCTCTTGAATATCGTTTCGTAAGCCTTGCATTCCGTTTTCTCATCTTTGCATTAATTTAAAACACTATTGTGACTATATTGATTGCAAGGTATATAAAATGATATGCAAGAGTGAAGAATTATGATATGAAGTGGTCTTTTATTAAGCGAAGGGCGATCTTAAACTATTTCATTCTTAGTCAGTAATAGCGCTGTTTGTCTCAACGAGATTATCGATGTATGCGTAAGAATGCCAACAGTAGAGTTATATTTGCCATTTGAGCATTAATAAAGGAGCTTTTGAAATCAAACAGGACACACTCCTAATTAAAGAGGATATTTGCCATATTGATTTGACTTGAAAAACATCCGATTTCAATTGAAAAGCGTTCTTTTTACAGCGCAAATGACATATATAGATTTATTGGGATAGAATACGTTGCGCCCTCGAGCAATAGCGGCATACTGTGGTACTTAAGCTGATCTTATTGAATATAGTGTCCTTAATCTAGTAAAGCAGTATAGTGAAATGTGTTTATATTTCTTCTTACACTTATTATGTAAACTTTACAGGCTGTTCAATCATCGGTTCCCCAGCAAGACTATGGCCAATTTTATCAGTACAACAAGACGGCTGCTCGAAGTCCACTGGAGGAGAAAGACTTCAAGTCGCTACCGGATGAAATTCGAAATGTAATTTACGATATTTAACTATCTTTTCTAGTAGTTGCCTCATGTGCAACGATCAATGGGGTTTATTGCAGGGGTTCTGTGAGAACTGATCTAAAACCATTTCAAGTGTAGTCTATTTCAAATGTTGGAAGCACGCTGGTAACGCGGCGTATAACGGTTACAGAAAATACCATATATTACGTTTGCGTCTTTAATATTACTTGACTTAGTACAAAAAATGCGCGCAGGTTTGGGATCGCATCGAGACATTTATAGTAATTAATCATCATACTTGAAATGGTTTTCGATCAATTGTCATCGTTTATTCGAAGAATGAGAGCCTGTCAGCGTCCTTCGCATTCGAATTACAAGTTTTTATGTATGAATTATTTTGATTGATCAATAGCGCTTTACTACTTATTCATCGAAGATTAGAAATTTTGGTCTCACAGCGATAAGGTTAAAGCAGGGAGTTCGATAGGTGGGAGTGCGAACTTGTTCTTACCTCTTCACACACCACAGATTCTCATCAGTATTCGCGCAATCAAGCATAGCACTACAATATGCTCCTGAACGCTCTGAGTGACTGAGTAATTTTGTTTGCAACAATAATACATCAGCGTAACTCCATAAGAAAGAAATCCATTTCCCATTGCAGATCATCCTCAACGCTAGCTACAGGGGTTCGCTAAATGCGCAGGATGGATTCAAACTTCGCGCCTTCTATGACGGTCTCATGGACAGTCTGAAGAGGTCGTTTTATTCTCATCTGCTCTTCTATTTGGGCCAGGAGGACGCTGATCTTATTGCCAACAAAGCGGAACAATCCAGAGGTAATAATAAATATACTAAAAATGATTGAATGATTCACAGAAAACTTACTGGTCCGTAACAGTCGTTAATGAATGAAATGTGGCAGGGACCGGGGAGTACGTATTTGGAAGGTTACTATCAAATATTTGGAACATCGCCAGGAAATAAATATTGTAAAATATGCAGCGAACAATAGTGTTTTTCACGTATCTCCGACTCTGCACTTATTACTATTACTTGGAATTACTTAGTATTTCTAAATAATATAATATTTAACATCTTATTCGTCAATCAGAGGCGGTAGTATGAAGTTGACCATATTTAAAACGTTTGAGGCCAAGCGGAAGGAAACGATGACGACGGTGGAGTGGACGTCGAGTTCGACTTTGCTGCCGACTCATCCAGCTCTCAAGTGCCGATCGTCGCTAGTATATCGCATAAACGAAATCGCTTCGTCAAGGCCAAAGGCGGCGCTGGCGGACTTAAAACTCCCATGCGCAAGGAAAACCCCCTTGATTATACGTAAGTTTGCGCGAATTATTTATTAGGCTATGTTCAATAGTTCTGCTCAGTGTAGTAGAGCAAGTAATGAAGCAGCAAGTGGCCGCTTGTCGCGCTAAATTTACAGTCAACTGCTTTTATAATGTCGGTCAAGGGACCGGCCAAAGACCGACGTTATAAAAACAGCAACGTTATAGAGACAATCAGCCCTGTACAAAACATAGTACAGGGGACTAGCCAAGGACCGACGTTGTAAAGCCAGCGACGTTATAGAGCCAGGCGTTATAAACGCAGTTGACTGTATGTGAAATGACTGGCAGTTGCCCTTAGCGGCAACTATTTATAAAGGACTGCGCCCACTTTGCTTTCGCTTTTACAGTAATCCATCCTAATTCGCCACTTTTGTATCCAGTCCCGTCATCGCTGCATTCAAATATAACGCTAGTGTGGCGAAATGAAAAGCAGTATTGCCAAATTTGAATGCAAAAGTGACGAATTATGCTGAATAACCGTGTTATATTACTTCCGTGTAACAAACCCCTGTTTACAGTAATCATGACTAACGTTCTAGAAAGGACGAGATCCCAGGAGTGACGTCAGACGCACAAGGGGGTCTGACGTTTTCAAAGGCGACCGTACGGTGGATTCGATCTGTATTATATGTGCTGCACCGTAGCGGCAAAGGCGATGACGTGGCGCCCGCCTTCTTGGCGCAGATGAGCGAGTTCTTCGGCGAGGAGTGCGTCAAGCAGGTCAAGGACTACGCTCACATGTGGCGCCTGAATCAGGCTGCTCAGAAGGCCGCCGAAGACAGTAAGTTGGTGCTGCAATTGCGATCCTTGATATAATCTAAATTTGTCCATCCTAACAAAAAAATCTGGCCAGATTGCGTAGGGGACAAAAATACCGTATTTACGGAATTAGTACCACACGCTAAAATAGTAGCACACGCGGAAATAGTAGCACAGGGTAGAGGGTGAATGAAACAATAGTAGCACAGGCGGAAATAGTGGCACATGTGCCACTATTTTTCACGTATTGACTGGGGTCAGGACTATCTCAGAGCCGATGATGATGCTAGTGATTGCGATTTGGTGGTCTTTTAGCAACTGTGAACTGGAATATTCTAAAATGTAGCTGTTTTGTTCATTAAAGTACTATTTTCCGCGTCCTAGTAATGATGGAATATGTTGAGGAGGAAGTTGAACTAATAGTGGTACACGGTATAGAGAAGGTTGAAATAATAGTGGCACACGCGGAAATAGTAGCACACGCGGAAATAGTAGCACAGGGTAGAGGGTGATCGAAACAATAGTAGCACTGTGCTACTATTTCCGTAAATACGGTAAGCTCGCTCCTCGGTGCTTGAAAATCATTTTCTTCCTAGAACTGTAAACATTTCTTGATTTTTACGTGCGTAATTGGACAGAAAGAAGCGCTATAGGCTTTCGAAGCAGTTTGCCTTATTCAATCTAAGATTTCTTGTTACTGATCGGCAAATCTTGACTATATTTCGACTGTAATTGCAGCCACGAAGGTTGCGCCGGAAGAAAAAGCACGCTTGGAACAAGTGGCTAACCTGAAAAAAATCATGCACCATTTGACATTTGAGGAGGTCGTCGGCCTAACGGGACAGGAAGAGTTGCGCGGATTGTCACAAACCACCATCACCTGGATTAGAGAGATCGTGCTATCGTAAGCTTCTCTTTGCTTATTGGCAACGTCAAGACAAACTCCTTTAATGCCAAAATGAATAAATTTCCATTTTTCGTTCGCGCACCCGTTTAATCTATTAATGTGTCAAAGGTTTTGAAATTTTATCTCGAGGAGAATAATCGTGACGGGACGCCTACACCGGCGGTAGGCGCAATTAATGGTCAGTGGGTTGCAACTGACCACACATTAGCACTAAAAACATGATCTTATAAAACTATTTCTATACGTTTTTTTCAAAATTTGTCCCTTGACCATCTCTTTTCGGTGCTGACATTTTGCAGGACAATGCTTAAGAACGCTCTTGAAAATATATCATGTTGCTTCCAAGTTGCGTTGATACGCTTGACGCTAACTTCTTTTGTACTTTTACAGTATTCTGCGCGTCAAAATGAATCCTGATCCGTTTGTCAAGCGAATCGGTGATATGTTCGGCATGATGGCAATGGATCGCGCATGGGCAAAGTGAGTATTTTATAAAATGGATAATGTGTGGATAATAATACAAAATAAGAATAAATAAATTTGTATAATAATAATGATGAAGATATTCCATTGTTCGCCTTTGATGGACGATGTGGTCTTTGTAAAATTAGCCCAGTTTAAGTTTAATATACTCGCCACTCCTCAATTGGTCTTTATGAGAGGATACGGTTAGATGATCTCAGCGGGACCCCTGAATCAGGACTCGCTCCTGTAGTTTCCTCTCACAGCGTCCAATCTTCATCCTTGCCGCCTTCTCTCTCCTACCTGTCATTATCGCCACCGCTCAGCTTATTTCGCAAATTTTCGCGTCTGCTGCGGCTGAATCAACACTCTCCAGTTGTTATCTGGGACAGTTTCCCAAAACTGTTTCCACGACAACTGTGACGAACGCAATCGCGAGCAGCGTGCTGACTGGTCGGTTTCGATGCGAACGTGACGGTTTCTCTCCGCCTATGTCGTCACCAACCAATCAGCGCGCTTGCCACAATTGCGTTATCAACAGTTGTCATGGCAACATGTTTGTGTAATTATCTCCTGGCTGAACAGAACACGAAGCATTTTTTCCAGCAAATTGTACGCGGCCCAGATACAGAAGCTGATGGCCCAATTGAGACTGGAAGAGCAGCCGAGATTGCTGCAGAGCCTGGCGGTAGAAG
>NIUQ01003740.1:0-16440 GCA_002796945.1 Plectus sambesii
TAGGCAGTAATCGATAGCAAATCGGCGCCAATCGATGGCAAATCGCCGCCGATCGCAGGCAAATCGGGCCAATCGATGACAAATCGCCGCCAATCGAATCATTTTTTACATAATGATCTTGTTATAAGTGAAACATGAGTGATATATAGAAGATAGAGAATTTAGGGAATTTCGGAAAATCGTTACAAAAATGTGCGAGAAGGTTGCTGAACATATATAGGGAACTATGACCAATTCAAAGCAAAGTTAAATATAGCAGAATATGCCCGAATCTCAAATATAAATACGAAAGATTGTTCAGGGGTTGGGTAGGATAGCCAACTCATTCAGCTCTAAGAATAAAACTTTTTTCGAAGATCAAGGTTCAAGAAAGTGTTGACTGAGAATTACGAATAAAGTGCTTTTACCTATAAAATTTATAACATGATACTGAAAGCGGTAAAGTTTGCAGGATGTCGGGATTCAACCACACAACATTTTAATTCGATTTATTTGTTAGAAAAATGTAAGAGTCATAACTTTAAAGTGATTTGCTTCAGGTTTTCGAAATGTTATGCAATTTAAAGCTGTAGTTGTGGACTGCTATCAAACTCAAGTAGTGTTCGTGGTTTAAAGTGCTTTAATATTAGGTCAAAACGTTTGAAGCAGTCCTTTTTTGCCTATAGTATGGTTATTTTGCACTAATCGATATGAAGCACTTACGATGAACTCCAGCACGGCCAGTTTTCATTCCAAAGGATATCCAGTTGATTCGATCGCATTGGCAAACAAATCGTAACATTCGGCATGGTGATTGAATTATTGAACGCTAAGCTATACTCCGAAATGGTCAGCGCGGCTCGATAATCGCTGATCAGTTGTACGCACATGTTGGCAGTCCGAAATAGAAAGTATGCAAGAATTAAGGACCAAAATGCTTTCTCACCTATCCATTTCGCAATGTCCGCCTCAAACAGATAAAATTAGTACTAATGTAAAATAAACATCGATGCATTGTAAGCGACTACATGAATGAACCAAAGGCTCAGCGCTCTCAAGTAAATCACCTTACTTGTCCGTCAGAAGAAAACTGTCTCTACTTATGATTGGCGGACGCACTAGGTGGAGAAATACAGAGATACTATAGTCGTAGCTGTCCTTCAGCTATGAAAAACCAGTAATTACTGTTATCTTTTTATATCAGGTATAGAAGCATATTACCGGTCGGTGGGGAAGAGGAAAGTGTACGCTAATATGGGTTGCAAATCGGAACTCAATACACCATAATCTTTATGCGCTAATATGAATTTTTGAAATTAACATATGCATTTCTCACGCTTTGCGCACAAAGGGTTAGCATAAGCTCTTTTAATTTTGAATAAAAGTTTTGCTCAGCTTTCTATTACATTTGTATAATGCGTCAAGTTTTGATAATCAGTAGAATGTAATAGATTGTGCGAAAAGTCTTTACGAAAACTAATACGGTTAGTTATGAAAGTGTTTGAAGAGATTTTTCGGACAATCTAATCTTAAACCTACTTTGGCAATGTGCGATGTGTCGATTTCAAATATGTCAGCAAGTTTCGTAAAAGCTTTCAATATTCCTGCTCTACGCAACGTTTTGCTCGATGCAGGGTATACTTTTTCCTTGTCCAATCTTTTAAGCAGGTCCGTTTTGTTGCAGCTCTTTCTCCTTATTAATGTCCACAAGAAATGAAGAATTTTCGCGCAAAATAAGAGAGAGACTTGTATCAAGTAGAAGAAATCGAGCCCCAACCATAAACCAATGACACCACCAATGCCTCCCAAAAATTCCTCACCCGATAACTTAAATTTTTCTTCATACTCAACGTAGTTATTATCGCTCATTTTTATTTGAATTGTGTTAATGGTGCTTTCTTCTGTTTTCATTTGATAAACGGTACGATCACATTTTGGTAAGCAGTCACGAACGCATTGAGCATCGTTATTTGTAATGTTGAAATTTAAACACTTGGTGTATCGCGTAAACGTGCATGCGTCGTCATTGGCAGAAGGCTCCACCTAGAACAAAGTCACTATGCATAATCAGAGGCGACCAAGGTTGATTCCAGGTTGACAAATTTTTGCGTTCCGAAAGAAATGGAGGACATTTTCTGCTCTCCTTACAACACATTTACAATGACCAGTAATACGCATGCAGATACAATTGAATCAGTTACGGCAAATTTGTGAGGTAATCTTATTGGGAGGCATTATCCAAGAGCAGTAATGATCTTCCACAGATTTCAGGGTTAAATGTGTTTGAAAAGAGAAAGTGATCGCATCAGCAAAAAATCTTCTCACCAATTCTGGCCACGTGACCGGTGTGCAGTTGCAAAGTTGCTTAATGAGAGCGATTCGGCACCGGGCTTGGCAATCTTCGAGCGACTGCGTTTCGCTGCAGCGCTCCGTTCCATCAATGTTCGGAAGGGAACGAAAAATGCCGGTCACTTTCACAATGACCGATAGTGGAGAAGAACGCGGTGGCATATATATTGGCGACGCTACGATCGAGTCGACCTAAAAAAATTTTATTCTAGTAAATCAAGCACAAAGTTAAATTTTTCTCTCTAAGATGGGAAATAATTCATGAAATTTAATCGTAGCAAGCATACAAATAGAGAGCCACTAAATGGACAGCAAAAAGGCTAGCCTTCTGTGCAGCGATTGTAATGCACACTTAGACGGTCGAAAAAGCTTATTTTGTAGCTAGTGTTTGCTAATGAACGGCACGCTGCTGAGAAGTAAATGCCTGTTTATCAAAAGTATTTAACTTGAAAAATAGCGTAACATTTATTGTTAATTTTTTGGTTTTAATCGGCGTTTTGTAAGTGGGTATATGTGGTCTGGAATTCAATTTAGGTACAATATTTGACAAAGCGAATGCATGATAGGTTTGTTTAAAATGGTAAAGAGAGCTATCGCTGCTAACATTTTATAGTTACGGCCAGCCCATTTGAAATATAATATAACCAAGTGGGCGAATAGAATTTTAATCTGCCTTGGATCAGTTTCCTTCAGTTTCTGCGGACCAGGCATGTTTACTGCGAAAAGCCCTGTTCGGCTAGTGAACATCATTAATATAAATTAAGACTAACCATTCCGGCGAGCCGAGGATCAACTGCGTCTCGGCCCTTAAAATCGACTATTATGGGATCTTCAAAAAATTTGTTCTCGCAACCGTAATAAAAATTATTGTTATTGTAAATTGGACTACAACGTTTGTCAAAATGGATAAGAAAACTATCGTCGTTGTAACTGAAGTCCACGTCTTCGAAATTCGCCTTGTAGCACAGTTGCCTTTTGCTAATGCGTGACACACTCAAACGAACTGAAATAAAGCAGGATACACATTCAACATTGATGCAACTAAAAAATACTGCTAATTAGCTGTCCTAATAAAGACTATTTTGCATAAAGAGAAAAGTTGTCAATACTACCGATGTCGCTCAGGTCTGATGCGTGTGAAAAATCCCTCTGAAACACCGGAAACCCAATTTACCCTCAACGTTCAAATCTGGTTGAGTTACTTTTAATATGTTTATCTACCTTCATGCCACTTTTGTTCCTGAAAGTTCATTTTGCAGCTGCAATTCTGAACTATAAACATAAATCCGTTTTAAATATATGCTATTGAAGGCTTAGAATCAGGGTAGGCCTTTTTTGTCAGTACCAGTTTTAAGTGGTAGCAAAATGCTAAAAATTTGGGGTTGTAGCAAATTCATGCTTTTAGAATATGAAAATCTAAATTGGATTCAAGCACAGTCTTATTCATTATGTGTGGATAATTAAAGATATTATTGCTATACTGGCACTTTTTAAAGCCCCAACATTGTACAATCTTTACTTTCTTCTCATTTTTGCCCATCTGAAGCCGATTTTGATAATAATAATCGCAAATATTGAATTATACGTCATCGAAAAAATTATACATTAAGGCCATCTTGATACTTGGTTTAGAAGGGGTAAAAACAAACCTTGCCCTTGGGGGGTAACGACGAGATAATTTTGATTAATAAAGCTGCCATTAATAGGTGATTCTCTCATCACAGCTTGACCGAATTTTCGCCGCAGTCGATCAACAGAAACAGAAAGATTAATTATGCATTCATCGAATGCTTGGATGGTAGCGAACTCTTCGCCTAAGCTGTTAAGAGGAGCACTTTTATAGTCTTGTGTTTCCAGTTCGGTCATTGTTGCGATGTATAAATGAATGACATGCATCAAGGCTGAGGTCCAATCCGCGCTCTCGTCAGTCAAATAAATTTCACTTTGCTAAAAAGAGAATGTTGTATAAGTGCACTATAGGCACATTTTCGTTACATCTGCACAGTTAATTATAGTGTTTGATGATGTGAAATAAGATACACCCACACTCAATCTAAAGCATTTTATCGTCTACAAGAATAGAAAATCATTCCCTAAGGCCACTTGTGAAATGCTTGTCTTTCATGAAAATCGTTTAAATATCGAATGAAAACTTGATTTTGCCATTTAGAATTGACGTTTTACATAGAAGATTTTGCAAGTTCAATATTGCCTTTATTTGTGTTGCAGATACAATATTTAATATTGGTCTGTTTCTGGGCGTCAAGCTAACTTGCAAAAAAGGACATTATGTGGGACTGCGCACCCTTTATGCCCTCTGTCCCGCGCTTCATTAAGGTACAAAAGTGGGTAAAGCGCAGATGTCGCTAGAATAAACTACCTCGCAAATTTATCGCTCTCCTCCAGTGTAATGCAAATTTATAATCATTGCCAGCATCTCGTATTGAATATTTCATTTATCTTAAATGTTGGTGCCCTGTTAATAATGTTGTTTTACATACAGTAACTACCCGATACGCGCTGCTTAAAAAGAAATGTTTTGTATAAACTAGAAGCCCAAGGTTTTCTACGTCGACCTGCGAATTTCAAAGTCTCTGGCTTGCGTAGGTGAAAATTGGGTAGAAAATTTGCTTAAGGTGCATGCAAAGTCAATTGTATAATGAAATAAAGCGATCGCTCCTATGGAGATAGAAAACTCGAATCGATATCTGATATGAAATGCTGATTATCTTTAGTGTCCAACGTAAGTGTATCCCAATATGATTGCTTATAACTTGTTTAGTTTTTACCCAATCGCTTTAAAATTTTAAACGAATATTGAGGTCTTCAAATTTTTAAGGCAAAAATTTTATTGGATTAAATAATAAATATTCATACCATTTTAAATTCTAGGTTAGAAATAAAACTGTAGCTTTAAAAATAATTTTAATTATTTTTGATAACTTTAAAAGTTAAAATTCCATTAAATTTTAGCCATGAAAATGTTTAGATCTGCTCAATACATCGCCAAAATTACAAACCAATCGGAGAGAAACGAAAAAAGTAATAAACAATCAAAATCGTTTGCATAAACGTGGGATACCCTTTATTATTTATTAGTGTGTATTGTTGATTTATGTTTATAAAGAGACTTTTGGAATGAGCCTTGTGTCATCTACAAAGTGGTAAATGTAAAAGACAGCATTACAACTTTAAAACAACCTTGAGCTGATCCCGGTAATCTTTTTCAGTAAGCATAGTATCGTTATTGCCGACTACTGTAGTATCTTCCAGACGCAGTGGAATGCAAATAGTGATGTTCGATTTTGGCATTGAAGAGATGAGAAAAGCTGGCGCCGCTTCTCCAACTGTATTTTTGGTTCGATAATCATTCCAAAGACTAGCGCACATTACCACCGTCAGCACACCTAAGAAGTGTTTCAGTTGCACATGAGGAGTAATCAGCTGGAGGATAAGGGGTGAACATGGGAGGCGTGGGTGGAGATACCCAATTTCTTGCCCCATGTACCAACTGGAGGCCATCTCAGTGGAGGATCACCCTACCCAAACCAGAGTTGAACTCATGTTTGTCCGCGTAAAGCGTGATTATTACACTTTTAGCCAGTCCATCACCTGTAATAGATGATGATCACAAAGAAAACATTTTCTTTTAAAACGGTTCTTAAGTCAAGATAGAGTTGGGGTTGCATTCCCCTCGCTCTGAACGAGCGCTGAGTGCCTGATCAGAAGGTGGATAGTAAGGTATATTGTCGAAATTATTCGACCGTTCAAGAAAACCGAGCCGAAAGCACCGTAGTAATTAAAATAATTTTTTCAAGGGGAATTCAGTTCGTAGCGAGACTTCTCTTTTTCGAAAATCGAGGGCTATAAAAACGAACTAAAACGGCGTAAATTTTCTGACTTTCCTTTTCGATAGTAAAGAAACAATCAAATATAGCCGCATACATGCCTCATGAGTCAATTATCGAAAAATTCTGTAAGTATCTCGAAAGATTGACCGAAAACGTCATCGGCCAAAATCCCTCTGGTACTGTTACGTATTGCTAATGTAATTCGTTACGTAAACAGAATATGGCTGCTTCTCTGCTGAATATTTAGCTCTAAGAGTCACATAATGTTCAAATAGACGTAGCGCGCCGTTCACAAGCGTCAAAAGATATCCCAATCGGCTTAATACATTTTACGGACTGATTATAAAAAGAGCAGTGTTTTAATTTCGCGCATTAACCTTATAGTGTTGGGGCCAAACCCAGTTATTCTGGTTGAACGGTCGAATAATTTCGACAATACATGTCTCATGTATCATACATGAGCAGTTCCTGTTGGGAGGGCGTTTGTTTGCACCGTATTCCTTCGCATTCTCTGCCACATACTCATGCTGCTACTACGGCTACGTTTACCGCAGGCGGAGGTTTTAGGAAAAATTGCAAAGAAATGATAAAAATGCAAGGTGTCAGTATATCTTATCTCCCATTGAAAGCATTTTAAATTAACTGTATTAAAATTTGAAAATGTGCCCAGTTTTAGGATTAGACCATGAAGAAATTTATACAAAATGTTTTCCCTTAAATACTATACTGAATTATCGCGCTTAAGTTCGTGTGCGTTGAGCTAGTCTCTGTGGAAATTTTGGCCATAAGATTCATTTTCTTGTTCTAAAATAAGCACATTCAATAATTTCAAAGACGCGCAATCCGAAGGATTAATTAGTTTAATTTTCTGATTCTTTCGTTAATGAACGAATATAACTCAAATATAATGCAGTACCGAATGCAAAGTAACTCGCTTTCTCCATAGTAAATCGTAGCGTAAATTTCCAAGTCCACTGTTGATTCAAATCAATATCGATTATTTTCAGTAAATCTCGAATATAATCAAATTTATTTCGCCTCTGATGGTCTTTTAGGTTAGATTGTGAATTCTCGTCTGTTTGACTCCGTGTATCGTGCATCTCGTCGTTTTCCGACTTCATTCGAGGAGAGGTAGTTTTTTCTTCACTCAGCAAATGGAGTCCTTTTACCCACAGATAAGCGTCGAAGAGTGTCGATGTCATCGATATAATCATGTGATAAATATCTAATCCGAGCCACAAACCTATTATTCCCCCAATTGCTCCAGAAAATGAATCAAACGACCACTGTAATGTTTCTTCAAATATCTGATACTCAAGACTGGGTACTGCTAGTTCTATGTGCACCCATTCGGGGTTAAGCATATAACAGTCCTCTTCATCTATCAAACAAAACTGTGGGGGAGTGTAGCTGTTGGAAATCGCGTATTTCAAGTTCTCGCATAAGTTCAGACAATTCATCTCACACTGAAATGTCAAAGTTTCATTAATTAGACACAGGCAGACTCCTTGAGAATAAATAATTTATGTATTACATAATCACCATATGCTTGCGTTTTGCCAAGAAGGTGGGTAAAATGTATATGACCGCTTGAAGAGTTTTAATGAAACCGCAGACACAGATCACTAACGAGCATGCACACATGAGGAACTCTACTGGGATAAAATTTTGTTCGACTGATCGCAAACAACACATATTCGCTTACGGCTTTACCACGATATCAAAAACTTGATCGAAGATGTTAAACTCGAGAATAAAGTGAAGCACGGCATTAGGGCTGTTGTGCTTTTCGCTTGCTATAGCGGCCCAACTAAACACCGCGTGTATGCTCATTCGCTCAGCCACTCCGTTCGCATCTGCTGATCATGCAATGTGTCCGTCACATTAAGTAAGATTCGTTCCAAAAGTTATTTTGCAAACAGCGATTACCTGATATGTGGTAGGTAAAAAGTACTATTCTAAATACAAGGTGGCCTAAAAAAGGATCTTTCGATCATAGCTCGCTTCAAATTTTGAGTTATGATCTGAAATATTAGGAGGAGATGCATCTAGCAATGAACTATAAGCAGGTCTAGTATGGTCTCATTAGACCTCAGGATTTCGTGTTGGAGCCCAAGCAAACCAGTCATAGTAAGCTTTAGATCCAGCCTCATTCACCGCGACAATTCCAATTTTCCTTAGCGCTGTGTTTTCCTTTCATTTAAGTTTGAATTTCGAAACGCTCTTCTTTTGAGAAAACCATTTTTTATGAGAAAATTTTTAAATCTATTTTTGAAGCTTTATAATCAGTTTTATGAAGTCTCTGGTGCCAAACACGAAATTCTGAGGTCTGATGAAATCCAACTTGGCCCACTAACAGCTTATGACTAAATGTATCTTCGCCTAAAATTTCAGATCGGAATGCCTACTTTGAAGCGAGTTATGATCGAGTGATAGTGTTTTTGGGCCACCTGTATTTCATTAATCTAAGGTGCCCTCCGCGAACCGCAAAATTTTAGGATTTCAGCTAGTCTGGGTGATCAATNGATCGAGTGATAGTGTTTTTGGGCCACCTGTATTTCATTAATCTAAGGTGCCCTCCGCGAACCGCAAAATTTTAGGATTTCAGCTAGTCTGGGTGAAAAATGGTTGAAAATTGCGTAAGGAAATGCTAAATTTGTTCGTCTTCAAACGTGTTGCATTCCTTTGAATAGCGAGAAACTTCTTTTTTCGATTTGAATCAGAAGAGCAACTTTTTCGCTCATTTTTCCAAAATGACTTTGTAATCATTTCACTCGAAATATAATAACTTTTTACCCAGACAAATTGGGACACAAAACATTTTCTGGTAGACACAGGACACTTTAGCCTACTTATATTTACAGAACATTCTTCTTTGTCTACTACATATCGGATAACTGCTGTCTAGAAAAGAATTTAGAAAAGAACTTTGCAGCGATTTCATTACAGTTCATCACTTACGTTGCGATAAGCGCTGTTGTTCAAACATGTTTTATATGTCCGCAAACGACAGTCATCGTAGTTAACCGTGTCGGCAGCCAAAGTATGCGGCCAGCTTGATGGCTTACAGCCACACAAATTTCGGATTTGGTAATAACATTCATCCTTGCAGTCCTTGAATGATTCAATATCGCTGCAGCGAACTATAATAGAAATCATTAGATAAAACAAGGCTAAAAGAGCAAGCTGTGATTTGAAGAGGGGTCAACCAGTAAAAGTGGAAAATATTTTAGATACCTCTACGACTTTCACGGAAGAGAGTAAATTCAAAACTCTAGTTCAAAGCTATGCGTAAAGCAAGCGATAATTTTAGATTAGTATATATTTTCATTTTAAGGTAACAGTGCCTTCTTTCATCAATTTCCACAAATGCAACTACAGGATGATTTATAATATTGTGCACCTGCCTCTCAAAAAGATACTTCCAGGCATCGTGCGCGCGAGCTCTATACACCGTTCGAAAGAGCATGAGATTCTGTAATTATGCCCATGTTCCCAGGAATTTTGCTATAATGCCAAAGGCGGCATAGAGTGACGAAGATCGACGAAATTGCTCCATTCAGAAGTTAAAGAAATTTCATCTATGTCTTCCGCCTAGAGCATAATAGCTGTATTCCTGGGCAAATGGGCATAAATACAGAATCTCATGTTCTTTCGAACGGTGTACAGAACTCGCGCGCACGATGCGTAGAAGTACCCTCTCGAGGGGTGCACATTATTATGAAACACCCAGTACATTACAGAGGCGCTGTGGTACTTTCGATCACTGTCATCTAGTTGCTGCTAATTATTAGAGTTTTCACACAAAAGCTGCATGTATATTCCTGTAACCCATAATCACACCAATACCATACTCAGTGCTGCCTTAACAAGTTTTTGAAGTAGTTAGAACTGTCAAAAATGAAAATCACAGGAGAAACATACACAGCATATAATGATAATATACAGTATAATAAATTATTAAGTAAATTAATTTTGTCAATAGCAGATTCAGTCATTAACTACCTATTCCATCGACAACGGGTAAATTGCGATATAGGACCTCGACGGCTGCAGATACAAATTGTGGTTTGTTGAACTCGGCCACAACGATATTTTGGAGGCCGTCAGCATAACTACTGATGTAGTCTCCACCCATGATATCAAGGGTGACTTTGAGATCCGTATAGAGCAATCGATGAAAAAATCTGTTCGGCAGAGTGGATCGATTTGCCTGAAACAATATGAAATTCGATTGAAGCACATGATAGGTATAGAGGCATTATGAGATTGGGGTCAATCTAATTCTGCTCCATTTTTGGTAGGCACGAATCGGAGTCCTTTTTTTGGATCTCTATCTTATCGTTCTTCATACCGCTGTTTTTGAGTCTCATTTCAAAAGCGACTTTGTTTTTTGATAAGGCTATCATAACAAAAAGTAAATTTGCGTAACAGCCACATATTGGTTACTGGCAAGATTTTATGAGTTGCGATTGAAGTGGCTGGAAATGATATTTGTGAAGTAATATAGAACGAGAGTTTATTTTAATTCGCAGATTTTCTGATAAACTGCGTTGAGAAAGCGTATTTATTGATAAAACCATCGTTTGACGATGTGCTTCCGCTTTGGAAATGGGCCATAACACTGACTGCACAACACTTACTTTAATGACTATTTTTTCATAAGCTTTCGTAAACGGATACAAATCAAAGCGCATCCGATAGCAGATTTGATGAAAAAATGTGCTGTAAGTGCCAACGTGAGAAACTCTCTCGAGCACGACGTTCACCGCTGAGTTTCCTTCCACGATCGACAGTATATTCGTCGTATATTTGACATCCAGCGAATATAGACTTGCCACCTGGCGTCCAAATTTTTGCTTCAGTTCGTCCACTCCGATCCGATGGATGATCAACTGCTTTTCCAGTTCATCAATCGCTTGACTATACGAAATTCAAGAACTGAGGTGAGTGAAGAATCTTCGATAGACGAAGTCAGATATGGACACTATATGAGATATAAAAGCAAGGCCAGAATTCGATACACAAATACTGTTGTATTCAGTCGCGGAGGGGGGGGGGGGCAGCGTCGCCGCTGTAACCTCAATAAAATGAAGGTAATATTTTAGCTATCCTGCAGACCTATGCTTGTCCCGTGAATGTCGTAAGCTAAGACGGACACTCAAAAAATTCAAATCGCGCAGTTCAACAGTTTGGAATGAGCACTATTACGGTATCCGCGCGAACGCGGACTTTATTCGCGTTATCATTCACCATTCGTGCGGGAACAGTAATATTTTCGTTTCATAATGATGAGCAACCGAATTTCCATCGATGTTTCTTGGATTTAAGCAGACGTTGTTCACAGTTCTCATTAGAGCACAATGGACTGCACTTACTAAGCAGGGACGTTAGGTAAAAGCTGAGATAATTTGATCTACTTCAAAAAATATAAATACTTCCATAATATAAATATTGAGATTGTCGTACTGTTCTAGCTTTTATTTTACCACAGTGGTACTTAACCAAGTTAGGATAAAATATGGCCAGTGATTGGGCTGAACATAGCCGCAGCAGCACTACTTGAGGCACCTTAACTCCTTCGACCCACAAATGGCTTGGATTAACAAAAGTTTCCTATATAGTGACAAATTTTTGTAGCGTTTTAGTTTTTTGCCCTTTCTGTGGCCATCGAAAACAGCTATAGACGAATAGCCTGTACGTTCGTTGCCTTGGCGCGTCTGGCAGATCTCACCAGGGTACGCGGCTTCGAGCGACCCTCAGTGCGACGCAGTCGAATCGTTCCAAGGCACACGACATTTATGACTCAAACCGCAAATTTTGAAATTATGCTTTCCGTTGCCGGCCAATGCTGATGTCTGTTTCAGTCCAACCTTAAAACTCGCAAATCCCCAAAGTTAACAATGAATACTACCTTGTCAGAGTGCACACCGCATATCCAGTACTGTTATAGTAATATACAGTGCTGTTTAGGTATTCTCCAGTTACGTTACGATATTGAATAAGATAGAGATTGGAATGCTCTCTTTTACGGTCTTTGTTGATCATTTCCAGGTCGGTGATTGCCGCCAAATAACAACCTGTTAAAACGCAGCTAAATTACGACATTTGCTTTAAAATATTAACTATAGTATTTAAGAAAGTTCTGAATCTCGAGTACTAGTCATTCCTCTATTGTAACTTGACCCCGGAGTATGGAGAGTACAACTTTGATCTTCTCTTTTAAAAACCGCGACACCCGGCTTCGCTTAGGCCGAAAAATGAGCGTTCATTTAAAGGGTCTTTCGTTAGCCGAGTACATTTGCTAGCATCTTACTTTACGCTGCTGAGTAACCGGTGCAGTTCCCCATAAATTTTGGTTAAACGATCACTCACCATCGGTGTTCAGTAACGGGTGAACGGAAAATTAGGGACAAAGAAGAGTGAGCAACATTTCTGCGACTTCAAAATGTACGGAACAAATTTGCCGGACGAAGATTAAACGTAGCGAGAGGTTTCTTTCAGTATAACAAATATCTTATAATTAGACTGGCTTACTGTAAAAATATCTTTAAGCAACCATAACTAACTCATTACTAAAAATTTCGAATTGCGCTTAAACATTTGCGGTAAATTATGCATTATTGTGTTTTTTATCAGCGAAAATAATAAACTTAAATTGCCGGATATCTGTTCAAATATACTAGCGCAGCATTGTAATGGACAGCAGTTAGGAATGTAGAATAGATGAGATTACGGTGGGGTGATGCTATCCCATTGAGCGGCCACATTGTGTAATTGCCATGTATTTATTTTACAATTCCTTAGTGGTAAATACCTAATGCTGTCTGAGATTGATTCATACTAACCTGTAACCACTAGCATCGCATTCGGCCACACACTTTCTTCATTCAGTTTTAATTGGTTCACAATTTCCGTGTGATTTGTCTGATTGAAGTAGCTCTTAATATACTTCAAATAGTAGCGTGATATTCTCCTTTCGGTTACAATTTTGGATGCCACCTAAAATGTGTTCATACTAGGTATTGGCGCGAAACGGTGGAATTAAAGGTCAATCAGAATGAAACGTAGCGCTTTTTTCTGCATAGTAAATAAGCCAAGGATGCCGACGCTACGCCCTATCACATACAGGTACCTTTTCTCTACCGTATCCCACCAAGTTCCAATATCGTGAAAAAATGAGCAATAGGTCTCTTTATGTTATTTAGTTTATAGTTGATTTGCAATAGCTCGCACTAGGCTGAGTAAGAACTGAAAACGCCCGCGTCGATCGTCTGCGTCGTCAAGGGTTTAACATGTTTCGAAGGCCTGCAAACTGCCTCGATGCTTGGGACGCTCGACGCTGCTGACGCCGCATTACGATAGCCCTTCATGAAAAAGTCCGCCTAAGGATGACCCAACTAATTCTGGATTGATGAGTTTTTTAATACCTGTATAGTCTTGTAGATACTAAAAAGTGGGGCTCAGCTCAGCTCAATCGATTACTTGATTATCAAGTCATAGTCGCTGAAAATTATAATTTTTTCCTATTTTGTTAAAGAATTTTCACTCGATTCTTCAATAAATAAATAAATGCAAAATGCTAACGACGTTTTGTAAAATCACTGATCCGAGCGTTAGAAAAATTATTTGATTGGTCTTTTAGATAGAATATTTGCAAAAACAGGCTGTACCAGTCTCTCGGGTTATATGTTATACTAAAACCATGCTGCTCATCGATCGCACCAAATCGCCAGAAAGAACACTATTGCAAGCCAGCTCTTCTTATGAGACCAACAATTAATGTAACATATTAATATGCATATATAAAACTGCTACCAACCTGTTCGTCCTGTAATTCGTTCATTGCTATTGGCAAGCATAATGTCGAAATCGGTAACGTAATCGAATCGTTGAATACTGCCATCGATAGCGAAGAGGTTTTTCCTTCCAGAACGTCACCGATTACTGGAATCATATATATCATCATCATGACTCCAAATCCGATGTAGATTGTAGCCCAAAATAGCGTACTGATAACCCATATTAGTTTTTCCTTTCGACTCAGATCAGATTTGTATTCAATTTTCTCGAGAATTGCATCATAGATCGCTTTCGCAATCCTCCTTGAAAACATAGTTCATCAGATGGAATTTTGGATCTTTAGTTACCCTAGTTAGCGCAGACTGCCTGAAAGTCCAAAAAAAATACATTTTTCACAGCGAAGGCGATAAATCATATCCGAGGAAGAATGATCAAAACTAGCCGTTCTGTAAAAAGTTGGATGATTGTGAACTAACGGATCTAAGGCGCAGATATATTTTCTAAGCGCAGAATGACTTGCAGCTTCGAATATGATCGGAATCTGAAATAAAAGCTGAATGCCTCTTTGGATCATTATATTCTTTCGCTGCAACTAGCATTAACTTTATCTTCTGCATCTTCACGGCCGCTCTCCGTAGGCGGCTTCCTGCGATTTCTCTTCATTCAAGTAGAAGTTTCAATAGTACTGATGAACTCTATGCCTAACGAATTTTTCAGCAACGCTAATTAATCAATTGTTTTGAGTTGGGCAGGGATAAGGATTTTAATTTTATTCCACTTCATCAAACCCTGATGACCATTCAGCTCCGTTTCATTTGATCGCGACGTCATACCTTAAAGCACAGAGTATGTCTAAATGCCTGATTTAAGCAGTGTGAAGCCGGCAAAGCGTATCACATGTTGCTGTTGCCCTTTTGGTCGCACGACTGGGTGTTGCGAGACAGCGGTGTAAAAGCACCGTGGTTCGCGCAAATATGACGAAGCAGTCAGCTCGTCGTGCCGAACAAATGCTAGGAAACATGAAGAGGGTTGGGCAAATTTTTACTTTGGGAGTTTGGAGAGTGAGGTAATGTGCTAGCGTGACTAGAAATTTCTTAACTTTAGTAGTAAGAAAAATATACAAAGGTGCCACTAGTATATAATGTACCTAAAAGTCTCATAATAATAGTAAGCACAGAAACTGAAGTCGAAATACATCGCTATTCTCTTCTTACGAGTCATCGTGAGTTGTCCTGTCAAAACATAATGTGTGATCGCACCGCTTACATAGAAATGACTGGGCGTCGCGCCTAGATCGGATACCTTTTCCGGAAGGATTGTTTGCAGAAAACATTCATGTAACACTCACATTATTCACAAAATTTACCCTATCTCGCTATCAACTTTTCTCGCAGTTGAGAAGACACCTCCGAGCAAAGAAGCTTGTTACAGACAATGATGTCACCACCGCTGTCACTGAATGGTGTAACTTTCTGAACATATCCTATCAGATATTGTCAAAAAGACATGGTAAACTTGCAGTCTGGACCAAGTGCAACATACTCCATCGGGCCTTTGTAGGAATACCGTTAAATATGGATCTTCATTAACAACTCCTTCCTACTAAGGCATATAACTTTCCTGTTGCCCCTTGTAATAAATCCTGTCTTGTATAATTCCAGAAAATTAGAGCAAAAATTAGTTTTGTAATGTGGTGTACATTTTTTTTTTTTTTACTTTCCTGTATCCGACCGTAAAAATATTTTGCAATCAAATGTTTGCTACGCGTCTTCTAAAGAGTGATCATTGCCTCCAGTCGCTCTGAAATTTTTCTTTAGGCAACACAGCGGTATGCATTAGAAAGGAAGACTAAAATAAATTTATTCCTTCATGCCCGACGCGATTCGAAATCATTATCTTCCTTTGCATCAACTGACTTTCACTTATGCTCTGTTTACAATTTGCCACTTTGGCTTGCGAAGGCAAGTTCTCATGGAGACGGGTTATCTAAAGGAATGGTGCTCACTAATGGGAATCGTTCACAGATTTAGCAGCCATCAGAACATAAGGCGGAGAGTGGCAGCGGCAGGGATCTGCCTCAATGATTTCACCATAACGTCCACCGTTGAATATAATTGCACGACTTTTCGGCCACATTCATCTAAAAAGAGGCAGCAAACACAATGCTTATTATTTAGAAATTTGGACACATAGATTGTTGCAATAGGTTGACCCAAAATAATGCTAAGCCACTTTTTATGCTAGTTCATAGCATCAGAAGTCACACTTGGCATGCTCTCGTAGGCTGCGCATCTCATGATTCTCATGATGACCGCTATTCATCAAGGATTCCTCCATAGATGCAGGTCGCAGCTCTGCCAATTTACGCGGTCTCTCGCCTTCCTCCACCATGTGGCGCCTTCCACCTTCCGCATTGGTGTCAACCATCTAGTGGGTGGTCGACCAAGTCCTCGCTTAT
>NIUQ01003741.1:0-16237 GCA_002796945.1 Plectus sambesii
CTGCAGACGGCTGCTGCCTTGCAGAAAGATGCGAAGTCCGTAAATAACTGTCGATATGGCTAATATAATAAGCATGTAGTTTCTGACAGCCAAATCGGACTTGGAAAGAAAAGTGACCGCCACCAAGACGTTGACGATCATTACGGCGCTGCCCACAACAACATAGGATTGGTAAATTGGCGTGTCGGCGACAATTGAAGCGGCCGTTTCAGACATTTTTACAAAAGCCAGTTAAAAAAGTCGTGTTTGACGCACACGTGTGAAATCAAAAAAGTGAATTCACAAGTAGCTGCTCGGGCTTCGATATTTATACGGTGTGACGCACTTCCATCACTTCAAGATAATAGCAGATGTCAGATGACAAAATTCAATACTCTGAGAGACAATGCAGCCAGCGAAGCAAGGTTGAGTGCATCACACATTTCAAAGCATAAAGTAATTGAAATTTCCAAATTTTTGCGAACAATGAATGTTTCTGAATAGAGAAAGAATGTCATAAAAACGCTTCGATCTACGCTATACACTCCGTAATACAATCGTTGCTGCGTGAAATCGGATAAGTATTGTCGTCAGGTGCCGAAATAACAATAATCTCTCTCACAGGATTAATTTACCGACGTCATTGTTCATGATACTCGATCATGGACCGGCAAAGTGCGTAGTTGAAATACGGAATCACCATCGGGTGCAGCGCTTGCTCTGTAAAACTCTACAAAGTTTAAGTAATTTTATCAAGGTTTTATGAAAAAAATACTAAAGGGTAACGCAGAAATTCTTGCAAAACTACATTTCACGTTATTATCCCGCAACACTGATCAATATTAATGGACATTTCCACCTGGAACGAGTACTTATTCGGCATCAAATTAGAGCAATCGAATCTCAGAATATCCTTCACACTCCTTAACGAAAGTCCTAAGGTGTGCGCGGCATGACCACTGACAACTTGCCCCTTTTCCATTGGAAAAGTAGTTCCTGTTCATATTAGTGCCTGCTTATCGAGAACACCCTGTCTGGTGCTTATCAGCGATGAAGAGCATGTTTCCGTAATGTTTGATACCATCTCAACTAATTCCAGGACTGTAGCTTGTCTTAGAGCAACTCGAAAACTTGCAAACGAAACTTTCAAGCTTATTTATGCGAAATAATTGTGAAGCGCTTTTGCTTAGTTTTACCCGTTTGGGAATACAAATAAAACAAAAAATTAAACACACTACAAATCAGCTTCAGTGAGTAGGCCTTAAATTAGCTTAGATCCGAGGAGATGACAAGCTGAAATGACATAACTAACAATCGTAACGAAGTACTCAAGCTTTGTGCAAGAATTTATGCGCGCTCTGTTAACTCAGGACCGCTTATTTAAATCATTAAACCCTCTGCTTGACGCGAACCAAGTTCCATGTAATTATTTGACCCTCAACGTATGGAAAAGTCGCCTACCTAATATTTACGACACTAAATGTTACCGTAGAAACACTGACTGAAAGAACGATAAAGTGCCGATATTCGTCGGCAGTAGGGTCTGAATGTTGCAAGTAGTATGCACTTCTTTGGCTTTGACTTGTCTTCGATAATTGTGGGCTTGGATTATTAATGAGAGTTATTTGCAAACGAGCCAGGTCTAAGGAAAGAGCAACTCCCTCTGAAGGTATCTGCCGCCAGTAACAAAGTCGTCCTTGCAGACGTGGGCATAAAGGTCGGCGTATAATTAAGATGTGAAGATAATAGGAAATAAGTCCAAAGACAATGACACACTCAAGGAGATCTGCGCTAGACGAACCTTCGATTTCTTGTTACTCTTGTCTTAGGACGCATGAGATTATGACTTTCTTTTGCTAATGCGATAGAGCGTGAAGAATAAAATTCCTATCAGGTCTCGATGAATTGTCTTAATGGTTAAGCCATACGAAGACCGCTAAAGCGTGAGGTGAGAAACTTTTGGGCATATGTAGATTGATCGCTATGTTTTGAAGCGGTTAGTCACTGTCATTTTCTCATGACGCTTCTAATGCCGGAAAATTCAGCCGCGGGCTCGCAAGTTCTTTGTCGATTGCGCGTGATCAAACAAACAAACAATCCGTTTCTTTACGATTCAGTGTTATATCGACGGTGCAACTGACGTATGAGAAACTGGAATTTCAACACCTTGAACTCAAATATATGCACTGTTCACTTCTCAAAGCGTTCCAAGTCCGGGCAAATAAATAGTTCCGGAGCCCCCTTCATGTCGAAAGTGAAAAATCGACGATTGATCAGTGACCGTATTTTTAATCTTTCAGTCACAATAGTTGAGGTTGATTGAATGGTAGTAGTCGAAAGATATGCTTTTCTGCAGCATTGCATATACTGTTCATTTGTTGACGTGTTGTGAGCAGTGGGGTAAAAGATTAATTCGCCCATGCCACTGAAGCATTTGGGACACAGCGCAGAGATGTGAGTGAAAAACAGATTAAGAATTCGCGCAGTATTGCGTGCGATCGTCGTTTGTTGATATGAAACTGCTTATCAATGCATACTCGAGCAGCTAGAAGTGCTCCGTTCGAAGTTGTAAACTGAAAAAAGCGATGCATAGCTAAACGAAGTGCTCCGCGCCAGCAAAACAGCACGCAATCGGCGAATCGGCGCCGGCTTTTCGCCAGTCATCAAAGTTGAGACCGGACGAGGATGCGGGTTTGAGCTGCGCGGGTTTTTATCTGAAACATTCTCTTAGACGAATCGCCCGTTTCTGGCCCAATAGTGCTTGCGTTTACTACTTACTGAGAAATGGGTGCCAACACCTCCAAACCCCTGGAACCCGATAGGTACTGAGACCTTTTCTTGGGGGGGGGGGCGAGGGTTACCTATACATTATAGGCAGAGAATATAGAAACGTTTGAAGAATATTCCATTTTCACATTTAGTCTCAATTCCATGTGGATACGAGCGCCATATCAAACCTAGCAGTTAATGAATCTTTCCAGCTAAGTTTAAGGAAAATAAATCAAGGTTGAAAACATCGTGCACATTAGTAGATGGTTTCCCTACTGTTTGATAATTGACTGTAGTTTGATCATAACTTTTGCGATCTGAAGCAGTTTACTTGAATATGAAGTTGTTGTTATCAGACTTTTTGCGCTAGCACAATCGGGGGTAGTGATGCTATGAGGTCGCCAAATTGTCATTAGTCATCTATTTCCCTTAAAACCAAGTTGGTGCGGCTCATCAACAGTGCCATCAGGAATTTGCCCTGAAGGTTCCAGCCGCAGCGATAGTTCGCGAATGAGATTTAACATAATAATGAAAAGTCTACTCCGTCAAGCATTTTCACGCTTTCTGTCGCAAGCTTACAAATTCCAATACCTGCAACGTCCCTGTCTGCTGGAGACCGAATGGGAGTCGGATAACGCGTGGGCGACGGCGATGTTTTTGGGCAATAGGCGGTCTAGCCTGCTGGGTACGAGATTGCGCTTTTGGGCGGCGCCGATGAGCGGCGATGTAGCGCGAGCGACTAAAGGGAAGAAGGAGCGTCAACCGACTGATGTGGAATAGCATGCGGGCTGGACGGGCGTGTGCTCTGTGTTCCAATAACTAGCTAGTCGCCCCGACCGACTGGCATCCACGCACTCTGCTCGCGCTGCTCTATCTCTGCCATACGCGTGTTCATCAAGAAACCGGCCGCCAATTGACTTTGTAATTTCGGCGTTTGTCCGCCAGAGTCCGCCGTCAGCACGCCTGACCCGATTGTTGTCCAGGAAAAGCGCGGCCATCATTTGTACCAGCGCGGCGGACGCAGAGGCAGATTGCCTTTCTCACGCCCGGATCACTCTACGCTCCTCCGCCACTTCATCATTCAACGATCCCACACCCAGTCCGGACTTCTGTATCCGATCAGAGCGCGCCCCCCCTCCCCTCCGTCGCTGACTGATTCGCTCGCGTGTCAACTGATTACTCGCGCGACCGATCCGAAATACCTAGGCCTGCTCTTTGTTAGTCATGACTACCAGCGCTCGTGTCGAACGGCTCTCCATCCACGACAACGAAGTCAAGCAATCCGACGGCATGGCCAACTTGTTCCGCAACCTCGTGGTCGAATTCATCGGCGATCTACTCTTCATCTTTATTGGTAAGTGCGCTAACGATTACGGTAGCAGTCGGACGACGGTTTCGGTTCATGTTACAATATAGGAGAGACGCATGACTTTACGATTCATGTAGCAATCAATGTGACGCGTAGTACGGTAGGTTAATTGAGGCGCCTGCTGTGGCATTGCATGGCGCGGCTGGGCTAGGCGGCACTTGTCGGCTTGCTGTTCGTGCCTCATTTATCTTCCGGCAGATCTCTCGGGGACCCTCCCTGACTCCAATTGCTCCAAGACTGAAACACCAGCGACAGTCGGGCGATCGTTTGCAGTCGCCATTCTATCGATCTTCGACGTCAACTCCTTCGGCGGGCGCCTCCGACGAGGGGGATGAACCAAACGACCGCGATTAGAGCTATGTGATGAGCAAGCCGGACGCGCAAGCGGGCGGATTTTCGGGAGGGAGGGGGCCCACTGATGATAATCAGCGGAGTCGCTTGCGAGAACGGGCAGCGCGTAAACAAGAGCACAACTCCCTCGTTCTCAGTCCTGGTGACTGGGCGTTTCGTCCGTCTGGGCTGATGTGCGTGCAGCGAGGTTGTTGTGGGATGAGCGAATTTCGCTGACGCTCTCCCTGCGCTGCTGCTACTCGTCCGACGCCGCAGGCGCCGTCAGACTTGAACAAAGTGCGTGAATTTTTCACTCGTCCACGAAGCACCCGAGCGGGCATCGCTGTTCGGCTTGTCAGCGACCGCCAAGTGGCACCGCCAATCCGACAGCCCCTGCCGCTGCCTCCTCCGCCGCCACCGCCGCCGCGAACCACGCCACCGCCTCGCTGGTTTTAAACCGAACCGCTCGACTCAACGAACTAGTAGTTGCGTTAGTGAGACAGACATCCACGCGCTTCTGCTGCCGCTGTTTGTCCCTAAATTTACACTAAAAACTTCCTGCCGGATCACGATATCTCTGACTCATAGTATCCCTTCGACATGGAGCTCACACGACTCACTCGACAATTGTTCGTCGAGTTTCTCGGCGACCTCGTCTTCATCTTCATCGGTAATAGGGCTAAGCATAACCATTGAAGATTTGTGTATTTGTTTGCGTTGGATGCTGCAAGAGAAGGGGAATAGGCAATGCAGCTTAATCCCCTCGAAAAGGGCGGTNTTTTAGGATCCCTGCAAGCGACGTCAGGCACCGGAGTGGTTGGTGCCGCCCTCGCTCATGGCATTACCATCGCCGTCCTTATTATGGGCATGGGACACATTAGGTACGGCGATATCTTTATTGCTTTCTGTAAATAATTGTAGCCTCCTTGCAGCGGCGGTCACTTCAACCCGGCCGTTACCCTTGGCATCTTCGTCAGCGGCAACATTCAGCTAATCCCTGCCCTCGCCTACATCGCGGCCCAGTTGCTCGGTGGCTTCGTTGGCTCTCTGCTAGTCCGCGTGAGCGCTTTTTCTTTAGCCGTGTGCGCGCTTGCCGCCTCCACTCTTTTTTTACATCGCCATTCATCCCAATTCGCCACAGTTGTATTTCATTTTTTCACTCTTGCACTCTGTTTCGTCGCAGTGGCGTTCTAAATGAATGTTGAAATAGTGAAAAAGAATGCAGGGGGAACGAAATGAAATGCAACTGTAGCGAATTGGGATGAAAGGGGGTGTATGAGACATTCAGCGTTGACTTTCAGGCCGTGACCAATGACGTCGCCTACAATGCGATCGCCGGTGGTGCTACCATCGTTCCCGACAGCACCAGCTGGATTGGGGTATTGTTTTATTTTATTTCACTTTGCCATACTATATCGGTCCGAAAGGCATAGTGCGTCATTCTGAAGCCTGTCGAAGTTATTTGCGCGGCAAAAGACGGTCGGCTCACATAACAAAATAACGCGAGTCATCGAGTATTCAGATAATCCTTTTCCAAATTTGTCGTTTATGTCGAGTGACGCAAGTTAATTTGCATTCAAATTTATTCGCCCACTGATGCACGCATTGCGACTCGATAAATAAATGCTACCGTAATGGTTTTGCCAACTTTCGTATCCGTGACACGCGCTAATCATGTATTTTAAATACGAACACCGGCAATGCGAATGTTGAATCGGGTGGTTTTCTTGATCTGCAATTTTCCCTGCCCCCAGAAATGAAAGACATCCTCCTGAACGATGGATTCCGTTCCCTGAACCGTAGGTTTTTTCCTCCTCGCAGACGGTCTTTAAATTATAAAGAAGGTGATATGTTTTGTCTCCCAAATAATTTAAGTCTCTATGAAGTAGAATTGTCTTTTAGGCGATCATTATCGAGATCCTCATGACGTACTTCCTGGTGCACACTGTGCTGCTGACGGCGGTCGACACGGACTCGAACCTGCTCGCCCCTCTTGCCATCGGCCTCTCGATCCTCTGCGACATCTTCGCCGGGTAAGATAACACGGATCTATGACAGTTCGCGACATGACGCGCTATTAATTTATTTCTTCTATTTTTGACTCACTTTAGCACTCATTATGTTTCAACTGCGCGCAAGAAATAGAGATGCATCGAAAAGTTCAACTCAAATAGCGTTATCTTGGATTCGTTGAAACTCTAACGCGAAATCGCCATCTTTGAGTGGGGATATCGGAAAGACTGAAACAGAGGGGGCTGCTTCTCTTTTCCCATAAAGTCCAGCTATTTAGAGACCCTGACATACTTTATCGTCTAAATGATCAGGAGATGAATTCGCAGCTAACCAAATGCTACAATGCAATTGTACAATTTTCACTTCAGAAGGGATATTGTTCAGATTAAACATGACACTTTTCAAATAAAGGAAGACGTTTTCCATATCAATTTGGCTTGGAAAATGCTCTTTTAGAAAAAATTGCCCTTATGAAATGGTACATTATCGTGTCCCCAATGACGACAAAGCACAGAAAGGTCGCGAACTGTTGTGTCGTGGCTGTCGAAATCTCAAAAACACACTGACGAGCCCTATTCTGAGCAAAAATAATTATGGATCCCAATTGGTTTAGCGGCAACATCAGCGGCGCCAGCATGAACCCCGCTCGCAGTCTCGGCCCGTGCATCTCGGCGTCCATCTTTGCCGACCATACGAAGCTGGCGGTGGGTAAAATCTGGGCTCGCCACTACGTCTACTGGATCGGACCTGGACTCGGCGCCGGCATTGCTGGTCTAGTCTACAAGTACGTTTACTTAAAATACTGATTACAATATGGGCAAACGTATTGATTTGCAACTTAATTCGTAACTTTTATATTCAAATTTGTTCAGCTTGCGTTCGATTTCATCATCCTCACCTACAATTCGAACGCAAGATTGGCGATGTAGAATGCAAAAGGGACATATTGGGATGCAAGACCGTGTAAATAGCAGTTCGCCTTTCAAATAAACCTAGCAAAATCAGCCTTTATTTACCCAACTGCTTTTACCCTTATTTAAAAGATTAATTACATAAGAAATCCAAAAAACAGAAAGACAATTATCAAGATATATTATAAGCTGGGATCGTTTGTCAGCGAAGGCTAGGTTTCACAGTGCGCAATTAACCAAAAGAAGTTTAAAGGTCGGATGGTTTATTAAGGGAGGAGCTAGTTTTCTGAATAATTCCCTCTCTTCTCATCTTAGTGAAGTATTATTGCACAATTTCAAAATTTGTTAGCAAAGATAATTTTAGCCTCCAGAACTGACTGCTTTCTCATTGTTTTCATTGTTACACAACACACATACACCCACACACATTTTCAGGCTGTTCCTTGCCAAGGATGACGCGCGCATTTTGCTCTAAGCGCAAAGTGAAGCGAAGGATTTTATCCGGAAAAGCAGGAGAAGATCTACGTATTCGGCGCGTATTTGACTCGTTACCCCAGTCGCAATCATTCGTCTAATCGAATCGTGTACGCCTAAGTTTGCTTCAGTCCAGTAACGTTATTCACGCTTAAGATTTTGCCACGTGTGAAAGTTTCGTTAGTTGTTCGTTGTTAAAAGCGTTCCGCCAAGTTATTGCCACCTTAATAATCCTGCCGCTCTCCTTTTTTATCACGTCTTCCTACAGGTAATCCGTGTGAAGGTCATATTCAGCTATTTTTGTACTCTGGAGCTTCCTCTGCTCGCGATCCCTACCGGCGGCCTGTTTCTAAAAATTGCTGTGATTACTACTGTTAAAATTGAATTGATAAAATTGTAACAGCAGTAATTACAATGGTTTTATGAAATAGTCTCCGGAAATTATCCATGTTCTTGCCAATATGCGATGATATGAGTGCAATGGACCCCTCCATCGTCCTCCAGCTAGGTACTCTTTGGTTTCTTACAACGTCCATTTGCTATTCCAGTACTCGTCAGTAGTCAAGTAAAAATATCAGTGGTGCTTCGAAGTTGCACGGCAGCATTGTCTATGGCAGGTTGGAGCCTAAAACAGCAATACATCAAAGCTGTGATAGAGAGATGACACAAATAATAAAGCAGCGCATCGCTTCACAAAATAAATGTTCAAAAATGTTGACACTCTTCCACTATTATTTGTCACCAAGGGCAATTTTAGTGGCACATAAAGGTTCTTTTAGAGCTTCTGGATATAATATGAGACAGATGGAACAATTTGAAACATAGCTGAAAGAATAGTAGAATAAAAACTTCAATATGAATCGTATTAGTATCATGGAATTTTCAGAAATTTAATCCCAAACAGCACTGAATTCCACTATCACTGCTCAAAATAGCCGCAGTGCGTCACCATTTCGCATGCCACCATTTTTTTCACAAATACACTGACGCTACGATAGCAAAAGCAATGGAAAGGGAAATAAATTCAACAGTTGGCACACTTCCGTCTTGGAAGCAAGTACAATCTTTCCTACTCTTGTAGCGGTTCGATGTGCAATTCGAAAAGATAACGCTGTCATTTGCAACATTCTGAAATAGTCGCACTCTTCGTAACTTGAGATATAGGGATATGTGGTTGCACGCAGCTGGTGTTCACAGAATCCATTCAATCTCGGTTCTGAAAAAAAACCATAACTAAAACAATTATTCTCTGGGTAAATCTTGTTCCTGCACAGATATAAGCTACACCGTTATTGCACAGTGAACTCCCGATAAATGAAACTCTTCAGGATCTAATCAAAGCCTGTCTTCACTCAATTTCTTCGCTAATCCAGTTTCATTAAGCATTTTAAAATCAGAAGAGTTCAGCTGCACTTTGCTGCGTTCTACTGAATTATGCAACCTCTTCGATTATGCCTTCAATTAGAGCATTCTGCGTCTCGAAGCGCCCTACAGTAATCTGCTTGCGAATGTTTGTTGCCAGATGTCAGAGTCGCGCTCGACGCCGCATCATGCTGGAGAGCGCGTTTAAGCCAAGCATCGAAGAGGATCAACGACCGGCGATGGCTAAGTAACGTGGCAACCATAAATCGCGTCGACTGTTGAGGGTCATCGGCCTTCATTCATCCCCTCAAATCTGCGTCATTCGCTTATTTAGTCAGCAGACAACGCTCGCTGCTCGATTCAATGTGGACTGACGGAGCCTCTCGAAGTTACTGACAGAAGCCTGTTTGTGCTGATAGAAAAGAACATTCATTCGATGTTGAAATGAAGAAAGGAAACGTTTGTGAAGGTGCTTTGAAACGCCTCAAGAAAGCCCACAGCGAAATACCGGTCTAATTCTATTCTACTGCTCCTGCTGTTCTACTTATGCCGCTGATAATTGAAACGAATCCAGGCAACGAAGTTTAAAACTCAACGAACTGAATTATTTGATCAGTTGTTCAAAATATTTTAAATATCTGGAGTTCTCGTCCGAAAGATCGCAACACAACGCGTTCAAGAGTCTTTGCACACTTGCAAGCGATGAAGCGATTTATTTGCGTAGCGAACTCTACCGGATCGTGTAGCTCAAGAATGGACGCCACGGTATGTTGCAATTTATTTGCATTCTCACTGCTTTAAGGCCGTTTATTTACTGACTTCGTTTCGTAGACGATGAGAGAGATAATGAATACTCTGCCTTAGCTCATTTGCAGTCAAATGCTCTGTAGTTAAACTAGTCAGTAACTAAATTTTCGTTCATATATTTGCATTTTTCATTCCCTTAACGGTATCTATTGCAAAAAAGTGGAGCGAAGTGTGTGCAAGAATTATAACCATAATTTTGCGATTTCCTTGTCGAAACAAACTTTAAATGGTCCAAAAACTGCGAAGAAAGTGAAGGTCCTAGGAAGTGCATGCTGGTACAATGCATAAATCTGAGATGAATTTGCATATGCTCTTAGTTTTGTGCAAAATTCAATGATTGCAGTACATTGCGACTTGTTAATAGACTGAGCAACCAACAATCTTTACATTTTCACATTTTCCGTCCATTTAAACCTTGTTTCGATTTAAAATGATCAACGCGACCTTTGAATTCTACGTCGTTGAATTGTGTAGGCTAAATATTGTTTTATAACATGAAAGTTTAGTTTCTTTGTTTATTGATTATACTCGTTGATGAATTGAAGATTTTTCAGCACACAACGGATTAATAGCTGAGGAGTGACTGAAGATATTCCAGCAGAATGCAATTCAACTATCACTAACAAATCTGCACATCCTATCAAGGGTTCGTTGATGTTTTTGCGTTGTCATGCTTTCAAAATTTGACCAGCACTCGTAACTCTTTCGAAGCGAAAAAAAGCCGCTTTGAAATGGGAGAGAAAGTGTGAGCGGGAACTTGTTAAAGGATGCTCAAGAATGTATAATTAATTCATTCGCGATTGTATTACAATATGCGCGAGTGTTTGACGTTCAACGCATTTCTGCCTCTCAGCTGTACGTCACATGCGCGCACATAATAGGTCCTTACAAAGTTAGTCATCGCCCAATTTGGTTCTCTGCTCCCATTGAACTGGGTGATGTCTGATCGCGCTGCGCTGGAAGAGAATTGGCACGACTTAGCGCTGCACTATTTTTTCCCTTTCCTCATCGATCTCCTACCGAAAAGTATCCTTGGCGACACAGAAAAGGGCGTGGGGTTCATACGCATGAGCCTTCAGATGTCGCGCATACAAGCACATACAAGCCAATTGCGAGAACTCGCTTGGGAAGTGGCGCCCCGGTGGCGGGTGACGGCTGTCGGCGTTGGAGCGTATTGAGCGCATTTCCCGTACCCGAAAGAATTGTAAAGGATTACGTCTGCGATGCTAAATTTGACACGCTAGTTGAACACATCAGGCGAATTGAGCACATCGACGGGCAGAAAAAAGTGAATTGTAGCAGGAATTTTCATGGGGAAGACGAGGAGGAGTGATTATCATTGAATTTTCTTTGCGAGGACGAAGAAATCGAGTCAGGCTCCGTAGTTGGCAAAGATGAGCTAGCTTTTCGGTGCGAAAACAGCGTTTTTTGCTCAAAATGATTATCATTTTGTTTTCTACGTGCGTAAATTGATAGAAAGAAGCGCTATTGAGTTTTGAAGCAGTTTGCCTTATTCAGTTTTAAGATTTCTTCTGCCTCGCATAAAATTGTGACATTAGAGGATCACGTCTGCAATGTTAAATTCGACACGCTGCACGCGAGTTAAGCACATCAAACGAATTGAGCACATTTGACGGACAGAAAAAAGTGAATTGTGGCAGGGATTGCATGGGGGGAGGGGGAAGACGCGGGAGAGGGGTGGTTAGAGGATGACGTTCAGTGTCTTAGTGGGATACGAACGCGACCTACTGAAACATATCGCCGACCGGCGTGACGTCTGAACGGAGACGACGCGCGCTTTTTGCATTCTGCTGCTTCTGCTACTGCAGCGAGCGAGAGAGAGAGCGACGGGCGCGCCCAAATGCCACTTGAGCGCTGTTCGTTTGTCTCTCTCTCTCTCTCATCTCCTCGTTCGACCTTACTGCACGTGCCACCGCTGCCGCCGCCTTCAAGCAATGTTACTGCGCCACCGCGCCGACGATTTTTGATGTCATCAATTCCACCAACGCCGTCGCGCCAAATTTTTGTGCACACTTGTTTGTCACTCTCATTTGTCCCTATTCTGACCGAGTCGCCTCATGGCGCCTCTGTTGTCGTTCGAAACGCCACCGCTTGGGCGGGCGTCATTTCGCGCCTTCATTTTTTGCAACATCTGTCTTGCGTGTCTCCGCCCGTCAGTCGGCCACAAGTGCGCGATTAGTGCGCCCTTTCTTCATTCTCGCCCACGTCGACCACACATATGCGCCCCTTCTCGAGCAGCGCGGTGGGCTCTGTCGCTGTTGCGCTGGAGACTCCATGAGGCTGATTGAAGCCGCTGTGAAGCTGTCACTTATTTCATTGGAAGATAGAGGCGCGCCTTTCTCGCAGCGGCGCGCGACGACTGTAGCGCGTCATTGTATTGGTGAGGCTTTGTCAAAGTGCGAATGCGCTTCGTAGCGGTTCGTTGAATCTCGAGTGTTTTGAGCAATTTCAGCCGCAGTTGAGTTCGGGAAGCAGCCAGTCGTCGTCGTCGTCGCGAGTGCCGTTTTGTTTATCAGCCGCGATCGGCGACGTCCGCTGACCAGCTTTAAGCCGAGATGCAATCTCTCTCTAGATGGCCAAGTCGTGTAGCTTAGTTGGATGGGGAGTAGACAGCACTTCCGGCGTTGGTGCAAAATCGATGACGCCTCGGTTCCGTTTGGTGGCGGTGGACGAAGGGGGAGAGGGAGAGGGGACGGATGAGGAGCCGAATGTATTGGGCGCTTCTTTAGCCCAAGAAGTGTCGGCGGCGAGTGCGGTCGAATCCCCTGAGGCAAAAAGGGGGAGAATACCGCGCTGATGCGCGCGTCGACCGACCAGAGCGCCCCAGCCGACCAGCGCGCTACTTCGCTACTTCTTCTCCTGGCGCTGATTGCCCGGCCGGTCGCTGCGGTCCGCGGTCGCCGCCGTTATCAGTCGTCATCGCCGACGACGATGCGACTCGCAATTTGACGACCGCTTCCCGCGCCGCCGACTGCGAATGGCGACGTCGGCGGCGGCGGCGGCGGCCCCGAATCGAATAAGCGCCTTCCGCGTCGGCTAACGAGCCTTGGCCGCTTCCCTCGCGCCGCCTTCGGCTCTCGTTCTTCCACAACCGATGTTTTCACGGTCGGACCCGGCGGCGGCCCCGTGGCGATCAATGACTCTGTGCCGCTCTTCGTAATCCGAGAAGAACTGCGCGCCGGTCAGCCGCTTTCCTCCTACGTTCGATCTCGTTCGAGTCAGTATTAGCTGGGAGTGGAATACGCGAGCGCCAAAGAGATAAAGAGAGAGAGAGAGCGCGCGACGCTTCGTTAAGTACAGCCTTCCGTCGCGGGCGGCGCGGGTCCAGTGGCGTGCGTCCAGGTGCGCTTGCGTAAGCGACGTTTATCCACGCGTCGTGTTGTTCTAAGGCGACTAGGGACATAATCGACGATTAGCGCTTAAGGCGGCGACAAGGGCGGCGGCTGTATCGGGCGCGCGCGCGACGTAGACGCGTGGAAGGAGCGATGAGAAGCGACGATGAGCGGAGCGCGCGCGAGAAACAGCTGGAGGCGATTTGCCGTTCGCTGGCGTGGCACCGGACACGGGGGCGGCGGGGCGTTCATCGTTGTTTTGATGCATCCGTCGACCGACGGGCCGCGGTGCAGCAACCACCTCTCGCAGCCCCCTCGCTCTTCCGTCGCGCGTTGTTTTCTCGCGCATCACACAATTCGTTCTGCGGAATTCTCAGCGGGCTCTATTGCAGTTGGTGTTGGTCGTGCGCTGGGAGTTTGGTTCGTCTTCTTGGTGCGCCGCCTCATCGACTGTTGATTGTCGATTGACGGGGCATCATGACCAGCTCGAGCGAAGGGGAGATACTCGTCGCCGGTCAGATTATCAGAGAGCGCTGGAAAGTTGTAAGTCCACTTTGTGTTTTCTTCAATAACACTTTCAGTAGTGTGGTGTATCAATCGTTTACTTTGCTAAGCGTCGGTGACCCCGCGTATTTATTTGTTTTTCGTTCGTTTGTTTGCGGGCTTGTTTGTTTGATTGGTGTAAGTTTGAACGCGAAGAATTATTGATGTTCGCCGCTCAGCTGCGACGGCCGTATATTTTTTTGCAAGAAATTTTTCTGCTGATGCCGAGGAGAAAAAGTTTAGCAAAGAGTGTCTTGATTGCAGTCTCTTCGGAAGCAAAGTACTTGAAACTGAAAGGGAGGGCGGCAAAAAGAGCGTTAGATGCGTAAAAATTTGCAGCCAAACCTTTTTGTGGTGAGATGCATGCTTTTAGTATATCACTTTCACTATTATAAGGATATTTTACAATTCAAGGCGGATGCTTTCGACGTTAAATCAGCATGCAAAATGTCATTTGATTTGGATCGTGTCATTGTTAAAGTGGAAATGTTGCAATATAAGCGATGTTAACATGTGTGAGATGGCGTGATTTTGATTAAAATTGTTCTTAACATGCTGTAGCCGTTGTTATTTTCGTACGGCTCAAGTCCGCGATATAAGACGGACCAAATTTTTATCAGCTTTAGTGGGGATCTTCGCTACTTTCCGTATTAACTATTAATAAGGCGATCTCGTGGGCGTGTAGCGTCGCATTTGTCCGAGTGAATTACTTTGACGTAGGCATCAATTATTTTGTTTCAACCCGACGAAGTTACGAGAAGCGAATGGAATGGCGCGCTTTATGACGCGCTGATGTGTTATTGACCAAGGTAGTTAGGCTCTCGCTCGCCTCAGAGGCGGCGACCTGCTGACGTTACACGTAATTTGATTGAACTGCACAAGTGGTTGACGCAAAGCGATGCTCTTTCGCTCTTTCACACCCCCACTGGTCCCTTGTTTCAGAAGCAAAAGGTCGGCGGCGGGGGATTTGGCGAAATCTACGAGGCCATCGACCTGCAGAACCATGGCGAACTGGTCGCCGTTAAGGTTGAGTCGAGTAAGGCGAGCAAGCAGGTGCTGAAAATGGAAGTGGCTGTTCTCCGGCGACTTCAGGGTCAGTCAAGGGCTCTTGATTGTTACTGCGCAATCGTGTGGAGTTATCGCATTTTCTGAGAGAATCTCGAACATTATGCAGTTTCTGTGAAAAAGGGTATTTGCTGACCTACGAAATAGAGCGCGCTGCGTAATGTTCTCCTTCATATATGGGGGTAAAGGCCAAGGCGCGCTCGAAAATGTCTGCTTACTGGACTGTAAACTTTTGATATGATTTATCAAAGAAGGTTGTCGCGCCCCATCTCCTCTGCGAAATCCCCCAAAATGAACCATGTTCATTTAATTGTTGATCCATGCAGCGAAAGCCCGCGTAAAATCAGGGTCTGTCAAAATATCAATCATGCTCATTTGATTTAATGACCAAGATCACTATAATCCGCAGTTATTCTGAAGGCCAACAGGGGAATTGTAGTTAAATTTTATTCTAGAAAGGAAGCGCCCTTATATTGAGAAACTCAGGTTGGGATGAAAATACTGATGCGTGCGTTGAAATCTGCGCCCCAAATAACCTCTGGGTAGAAAGCTTTGTGAGAAAGTGCCTCTTCTATACGAACCGAAAGGATGCGACGTACGGACGAGAAGTGAATTTCCGTCTTCGTTGGACCACAGAGTCTCTTTATATAAAGTATACCAAATTTTTACGCAATCCTCGAGCCGTATATCCGCTTAAGGCGCCGCGTAATTCAATTTGTCGCACCCGTTGTTTTCGCGTGGATTACATTTCGCGGATGAGCGGCTGCAAGCGGCGGGGGTTCTCTCCATCTCGCCTTGCGTCTAGATTCGCCAGTGTCATCTTGCAATTGCCATCCGGCACGGGTTTTTGGCGTTTTTTGCCCGTCTCCCCCGAATGCAACTGATACACTCGCTGTCCGCGCGCAACTGTTCCGTCCACTTCATCTTGACTACCGTCTGTTGTCCTGGACGAGCAACAAACGAGCGCATTGAGCAGGTTTTTACTAGCGCCTAGTGGGCCGTTTACCCTACTACCTGCCTCTAATGCCCGCGGGCAGCGATGCTGATGGGCAGAGCTGCCGCTCGCTGTCGTTCTTCACATAAGTTCTTCACATACGTTCTTCACATAAGTTCTTCACATACGTTCTTCACATAAGTTCTTCACATACGTTCTTCACATACCGCTTCATTTCCTCCATCTATACGATTTTGCTTTAATTACTCATCGCCGTCCGAGACGCGAACAGCAAAGTTCGATGCAATTTTGTCGTATGGAATTCGAA